>JXSR01S000728.1:18023-58858 GCA_000969725.1 Ophiothrix spiculata | reverse complement strand
AAATTTTCTTTCCGTTATAATTTATTAAGTTTTTGTCTGGTAGTAACACACTTATTAACTGCAGGCAACAGCCTGCAGTCTTAGTTATTTGCTGCAGGCAAATAAGTAAGACAATAAATGGTAAGAGAATCGATGTTTATGCCTAGTTTGACATCCTCGTCATAAATATAAAATCGTTGTTAAGCCATTTTAAAGAACTATTTCAACAATGTCAGTCCAGTATTGTCTAAGAAGTACGATAGCGAACTTATGTAAAATATAAAGGCTACATAGCTACTGTCCATACATTGTTGGCATCAGTTACTTTTTCTAACGTTTTTGACCGGTTTGACACGTCAGAAATACGATTTCAAATATAGGAAAAAAAGCAACGGAATTATATGTTTAACCAATTTACCAAACCGTCGTCAGCTGTATCTTTTATTTAGTTTACAGTTTCTTGGCACTAAGAATTGATTGTTAATCGGAAAATAATATACACGGTAACCTTTGTTTTGTGTAGACGATGTACAATGCATAAATGCATAGCCTTCTTGTGTGAAAATACGGGGACATCTCGCTAGTCCGACAACTCGCTAGTCCGAAAGCTCGCTAGTTCGACGGCTTGCTAGTCCGACGGCTCACTAGTCCGAATTTTAATTTAGGCTCTAAAGGAGCTGTTTTCAAAATTCGGACTAGCGAGCCTATTTTAAAATTCGGACTAGCGAACCTATTTTAGAATTCGCACTAGCGAGCCTATTTTAAAATTCGGACTAGCGAGCCTATTTTGGAAATTCGGACTAGGGGGCTGTTATTTGAACTCGCACTGGCGAGCTGTTTTTAACATTCGGACTAGCGAGTTGTTTTTAAAATTCGGACTGACGGGCCTATTTTCATATTCGGACTAGCGAACCTTAGGACTAGCGAGCTGTTTTTTCGGACTAGCAAACTTTTTTCAAGGTTATATTTTCCCTATTAAATAATGTTTCGGACTAGCGAGCCTTCGGACTAGCGAGCTTTTGGACTAGCGAGTCGTTGGACTGGCGAGCAGACCCCGAAAATACGCATGATTATAATATTCGTTGATCAAACTTGGAATTTTTTTTTTTCGGTACGGAAATACTTTGTGACGTCATAATTACGTAACGCCTCGACCGATTTTCATGATCTTGGTATCAATGGAAAGAGGAGACCCTACCCTATACTATAGTATCAAACAATATAAATTTGGGGGTCCCAAGTTCAAAATCACAGGGGGGATGGTAACCACCACCCCCCCCCCCCCCCCCCCAGGAAGACGTGTTACAGAAAAAGGCTTATGAAGACGAGGGTTAATGCTATCACATATGTAATTCGGTTAGCTGCAGTGCGTAGAGCTCTTCTAGCTATTAACTAAGATAATGCTAATAGAAATCTACCTTTTTCTGCATGTTTTGACTTCTACATACAAAGTTGGTTAGTTGTACAACCAAGATGAATTATTTCCATGCACAGCCTTTGTCAATATTTTGAACATACAGTGTCAATGTGAGGATAGCTTACGCTAACTTACTGAAATTGTACTCTTGAGATGATGATGTGTGTAAATTCCTCGGGGTATTAAAATCGATACCAATTATTATTCTGAATTGCCTGAAGCTTAATTGCCTCATCGCTGGTTATTTTATCAGCTTTGACTTGAGGAATATTGTTTTACAGCTAATGCTGACAACCGTGACACGAATATTCATGTTCATTACACTCTAGATCGTAAGTGTAGAAATCTTAAACTTTTTTAAAACTTTCGTTGCTTAGAATAGCCTCCCTTCTAACAGAAGTTTAAAAGCTTTAAAACTTAACTTTGACATAGTTTAAATAATTAAACAATAGTTGTTTAAACTTTTAAACTATATATGGTTACAAGCTTTAAACTGTAGCTGGTTTAAACCTTAAACAGAACAATGGTTTACAAAGCATGCTGTTGTTGTTTAAACTGTTTTTTATTGGATATGACTTTGTTTCTGTGTAAAATAATATGTTCGTGATGATAACCACGTTTGTGATAGTGTTTACTTGGCCCAACCGGCCACACATTGATCATTGATGATCACGAAAGACGCTGCATAATCAAGTAATCAACAGCCAATTCACAGATTATGGCATGTGTAATGTACTGTGGTATTGTTATATGCAGTGTGTATACGACAGCGTGCAATATAGCTGCAATGCACAAGCTGTATGATATATCGTCCATTTATCTTCCTATGTTTGTGCAACTATTCACATCCCGGCATGAATTTATAATCCAAATATATCACTGTTCATCTATGCCTACATCTGTAAGATTTAGATGACAACTTGGGTTGTATTACGGCGCCTTTCGTGATAATCACATTCAGGTAGTTGGAGATCGATCCCATACAGATCGGATCCGCCATTACTATAATTTATGTCTAAACTTTTAAAGCTTCGCGCAATTCCGTATACTTAAATGGTTTAATCGCTTTAAACAGCTACGTTTCAAAGATTGTCAGTTTAAACTTATATAATTTTTAAACATCTTCAAACTTAAT
This sequence comes from Ophiothrix spiculata, assembly GCA_000969725.1. Taxonomy (NCBI): domain Eukaryota; kingdom Metazoa; phylum Echinodermata; class Ophiuroidea; order Amphilepidida; family Ophiotrichidae; genus Ophiothrix; species Ophiothrix spiculata. The sequence continues at coordinate 56,327 of JXSR01S000728.1, read as the reverse complement.
TTCTTAAAACAACGCAATTTTAACTTTTAGAATTAGAGTGTAATACTAGTTGGATTGGCCAACAAGAACAACGACATGTTCCTTTTGAAATGAATAGTATAAAACATATTAAAAACGAGTACAATAAAACATCAAACATGATAGTGATAGTGATATTTATTGCATCAACGTTCTGGACATGTAAATAACTGCAACAAAATAACATCTTATTTTCTGAACTACATTTGTCGTTAACCCCATATGTGTCCTTCCAGCCCGTACGAGCAGTAAGTTTAAAGCTTCGCGCAATTCCGTATACTTAAGGGTACGAGGAATCCATATGCTCAGGAAAAAGTGAATCCTAACTATTTTTCAATCATGAAAAGATAAATAGTTTCCACTGCCTTTGCGGGGACTCGAACCATGGATTATGGCAGGGGTTAGTTATGCATTACGAAGCGAGCGCTCTACCGCTGAGCTATCAAGGCATTGTTGAGTTCGTGAACTAAAATCTAAAACATAAACATTAGAGTGCCGTATTTTTCTTTTGTTTACATAAAAATTGTAATTTTTGCGTCATTGGAATGCTCAATTTGTAAGTAAATTATGCGAATGCGTATATCAGACAAAATGTAGATAATGTAGATACTTAAAACAGACAATTCACAGCTCAAACATGGCGAACTCAGAGTCGTAATTCACGTCCAGATTTTCGGGCAAAACAACGCGGGTTTGTTACATTATCATTCAAAATCAACTCAGCATATTTATAAAATATTGTTTGTAATTCAGTAAGAAGTATCAAGCCTACGATCTGTCAAATTTTGAAACCAGTCGAGTTGTTCGAACGTCATGAATTTATGAGGTATTGGCGAAAAAGGGTCAACTTTTTCGAAGTAGTCTTTAGACGTCATTTTGACGTTGATAATGGACGCGAAATCACTAGTAAAGTTTTAAGTATAAATTAAAGACTCTATATAATATGTACGCCAAAAATTGTGATATTTTGATAGGTGTAAGTAGGTTAAAACTTGCAGTAAACATGACATTCAGCCTAACGAGAGGTTTTTAGGGACCGTAGCCTTAAATGGTTTAATCGTTTTAAACAGCTACGTTTCAAAGATTGTTGTGATATACGCAATTCTATTACTGATATTTTTTTGTTCTACGAAATAGATTTAAATTAATACCTAATTAATTGAAAGTGTATCATTTACTTTAGTGAGGTACCACGGTCTTTACAGGGTATCCCGGAAAGAATAAACTCCTAGCTTTAATTTCATTGTATTCTTTTGAAGTTAAGACCCTTCAACGCTAGGAGGTAATTATTTTTGGTTGGCTATCGTACCTTTTGACTTCAGCTACGCAGAATCTTAGCAATATTTGCATATTCAATTCAGTAATCAACATGTTTGATATCATGGTCATACGACACATCATCTCTATAATTGTACAGGGTGGACCAATAAATGCGTTATTGAAGTTCAGTGTCACGTAACCTGAAATTGGAACATAATTCGAGAATGTTTTTTATATATTCATAAACTATAGTATCTTGTCCTTGTGTGGTAAAAATTCCATGTCAAACAAAGCTTACATTGTGACGTTAGTGCCATTTGCGCAAAAATAGTCAAAATCAGGTTTGTCCACCGGGCAAGTTTACATGGGGGTGCACACATGTCCACGAGCGTTGGTTATAATATTTGTCTTAATTAAGCTGTTTTGCGTTACTAATTATATTAAAGAATGTGATGAAGGAACTTGCGTCGAGAACTCATCTTAGGATGAGTTCTACATTTAGAGCAGCAATGTTTGCTGCAGATCCTTCTGTTCAATATTCCGCTATGTCCTTTATCCCTGTTCAAAACATTACCAAAGGGATGGAACTGTCTTGTTCTAACTCTGTCAAACAGTCTTTGTAGATCAGTTCATTAAGAAAGTCATTCCTAATCATGCTAATGTACGTATACCATTTACACAGACTATTTACAGAGTTAACTTAGCCGGTCGCGTAGCTACTGCAGTTCTAAATAAACGTTCAACAATAAAATTTTGTTCTCCCGCGCTTGTTTACTTCCTCCTATTATCGCCTTACAAATCTACGTTATAAATTAAAACGACCAAATACATGCACTGCTTTTGCCGATTTGAACTGCGCGCCCATTTTTTTAGATTATTATGGATATACACCATATTTATGTTATTGTGATGCATGCACGCAAGTCAATAGTACTGTGAGTCAATGATATGCACTTTTAATACAGTGATGATAAGCATCAACGTCATAAAGAAATAAAAACCATGCTGATTGTAGACCTAATAATGATTCTAGTGAACTTAAAAGCGTACCCGGCCGTGGACAAAGTGGAATTCGGCGTTTTTTGCACAAATGTCAATAACTTTGCAACGCAAGCTTTTTTTGACATGAAAGTTTCACCATACACAGACAAGATACCATAGTTTATGAATATATAAACATTACTCTAGAATTATTTTCCAATTTTAAGTTACGTGACATTGAACTTCAATAACGCTTTTATTGGTCCACCCTGTATATAAATATAATTTAATCAGAGAATAAGAAAAAACGTGACTACGTAGCCACGACAATAAAACAAGCTAAAACATCCCCCCAAAAGCAGCTACTTGTCATACACAATGTAATGATGACATGCTAGATTTTAACAGTATCCCCTTCAGCAATGAGAGAAAATTCTATTTCAATTAGTATTCTTCAAAATGTATATAGCATGTGCTTTAAGTCATAAAGAGGCGTCTAAATGTGATAAATACGCAGACAATTTTAGATTCAGGCTCTTGGACATCTTAATTAACTTTTAAGTAAAATCGAATTTTTGCATTTTGTGAATAACGTCTTGTCTAAGTGAACTATATAAAAGGCAATAATTAATAAAGTATAACAATTTCATGATTATCAATATAAAATTCATATTCGTTGTTTAAAACAAGCCAGCTTTATTGAGGAGTGCTGACTGTTTTGAGGTTACAAAATGCCTTGATTAACACTTTTTGTTCAATACAGGCAACTTCAGGGTGTCCAAATATTGTTCAAATGTTAATAACTTTAAGACCAAGATTTGAATTACAACTCTATGCATATGTATTGATAAAGGAGACTTGTATAATTGTATTATTTTGAACAAGTAAACGGTTTACTCTCTCTGTTAACCGGATAAAGATTATCGCAGTACGTATCCTTGTTGCCATTAAGAATTGTCTACGTAATAAATACATTTGCCGGCGTGTTGAGGATAAAATGTTCATTTTATAGCAAAGTAATTTGTTGTTACACCACCACCACTCAATTTCCTACAGTGCACGAAATATGGGCCTGTCACCGGTAAAATACACATTACCTAGTTTAAATGTTTTGTCCGTGCATGCCAATGCATTTTGTAATCCGTAGTAAAATATTTTGTTAACACATTACTTTTTGTATTCACTGGAGTCAATAAGTATAGATAATCCCCATTTGAGAAATTGCAATCCTTAACAATCTTTTAGTGTTTACACGATAAAAAGCACAGCAAAAACCTCTTTACATTTTTGTTTTAGCCGAATACAATATCCTATCTATACTTTGATTGACAGACCTCTTTTGTGCGGTAAAATTAATTCGATACTTCTTTTGTCATTTGCGATTTAGTTTACAAAATCCTTTGTCCTTTAATGAGATAACTTACAATAAACTTGAACAGGATAATTCTTACCATATCTATTGATATCGGGTAACCCGCACATTTACACTAGGCTAGTTAAAAATAACGAGTTTACGAGTAGTTAACACATTATTTAAATAGTTTTGAATGATAAGCATTTTGTAAATCTTTATTACTTTTAATTACGTCCACTGGTTGATATAAGCCTATTGTGTGGTCTATTTTATGTTTATAAAACATTAGATAGGAAATTTACGATTTTGTAAACCAATAATAAACGCCAATGAATTGATTTTTTCCTTCGTTTTACCTAATAATGGAATTTTCAGGTCGGTCGACTACGTGACTTACTCGATTCAAATGTTTTAGGCATGGATTGATAAAAGATAGATACAATGGTACTAAGTAACCCTAATGTTTTTGGTTTTGGGTTCAAAATCACAACGTGTTAAAACAAAATTGGGTTTGATTTAAGGACAAATGATAGTATTTTTTAATTCCATGTAAGGAATAGTCGGAAACAGGCTATGGAAATCAGATTTCATATTAAATTCAACATCAACCTAAATTAAAGATAAATAGTGTTGATGCATATAAAATCAGTACGTTATCGACGCTCAAAGGAAATCCATGTATGTAGTAATATTTCACAGGTGTACTTCGCTAGTTTCCTTTAGAGTATGATACCGCGTTGTATTATTGCAATATGTTGCCCTTAAGGCAAGCTTTAACCACATCCGCTGTACAAAGCACGCGACTAATCGAAAAAGGTCTATCTTAATAGCAGCTAATAGCAAACTATAACAGAACATTTACTTCTTCATTATGGAGATACTGAAGCAACTTATTACTAGTCTACATATTACAGGAACCTCTCCACACAAAAAAACCCTCATTCAGCACACAGACAAACACCCCAGGCTCATAGATCAGATTGTAAAATTGCCTGACCTGCCTTTAAGGTGTAGCTTCCTATTTTTTTAACTTTAACTGAATGACCTTGACCTCTGAAATGTATTGTGAAAGGTTTCAACCTTGATGTTTATCTTGTTGTCTCTTGAGAGGCAAAAGAGAGTATGCAACGCTGACGATGAAGCTGTTATGTAAATACAATCGAAATAGAAAATAGGTATACCAATTAATTTTAAATTTCATACTATAAAGAATTTGGAAGTGAAGTTTTGGATTTAAAATCAGAAAAATATGGGCTTTCATATGGCATCAAAGTGTAGACTACTTCAAATTGAGCCTAGGGGGATGAGAATGTTAAAATATAATTATTCAAACGCGCATGCCCTTTTTTATATATAGACTAGAATGGTATAAGGATTATAACTTATTTCAATTCATACCAAATCAATCCAAGATACCTTCACATTTAGGTACACAAGGGGCGGTGGTCCGTTTTGGCTCAGGTTTGTGCTTTTTCGCACGTTGTGCGAAAACGCAACATAATCTAATTAAGCAAAACAGTAGTTGTGCATGTATTGGTAAAACAAAATAATTAAATAAAATCAGTACATAAAACTGTCGCAATATGGTCAATGTCCAGTTCAAACGCATGTAAGCAATTTATCAAATAGCTGCTTTATACAAATGACACCTGTCTTGTTATTGCAATACATTGCCAGAAGGGCATGTTTTGCCTATATCCGCTGCACACAACTGCCAATAATCATGTATGATTTAGAAAAAACAAAACATAACATTTCCGTACACTATCCGATATTGAGTTGACCCATATTACTTTCATAATGCAACTCTATGTTTGTTCACTCTTATTATTCTTACGGGAATGTCGAAGAAAAACAAAGACATATATTTAGTCTGTATTTAAATAGCAATATTTTAACGAAGCTGTTCCAGACTTTATTAGTAGGCCTAAATAGTATAAGTGAAGCTTGAAATGAATAGTGATAGCTTGAAACAACATACACAGTTGATCATAAAGCTAGAATAAAACCTTAGAATAATTGTAGATACAAAAATGTCCATTTATCAATGAATGTCTATCTATTACTATGTATCATAGTGAAGTGAAATAACCTAGATAGCAAAATAATAATAATAAAAAAACGGTTAAATTTTTGACAGAACACGTTACAAAAGCGTTTCAAAAACAAAACAGTGTAGTTTTTGCAAGTTAATTCAAAAAATTGTGATTCAATATATCTATTTTTAATTAGTAAGTTTAAACTGCGTTGGTTTGATTTAGTGTCATTCATTGCACGTAAGCTTGCATCGAACTTCGGCATTATTTCTAAATCATACTGAAATTGCCTATTAAATCGTTTGACTAATTTAATTTATTTATCTTTATTGTGGCAATACGTGTATGTAAATTAAAAAGTAGAAATTGCAATACCATACTTTCGGCAAAACATGAATGGCACTTCAGAATCAGTGAAGTTGAGTAGCAAATGCAAAAAAAAAAAAAAAAAAAAACCTCTTTAGAATTATAATAAGTATCGTGAATGTATATAATATAAAGTGTAATAATGTTACTTCCAAAAATGGGCAAAGAAAATCATTTTCACTTAATATGTGTGTGACACAACAATAGAGAGTATGTGTTACAAATAAATGTTCTGGAAAATATAGGACACTGTTTACCGAGGGAATGGTGCAAACTACACGAGAGCTAGTAATGATACCCCTATCGAACCATGAAATATTCAAAACCCAGTAAAGCTGTTCGCGCCCGATGTGTGCGTATACCGCCATCGCGCCGTGATTTTGAACGCGCAGCTCCACTGCGTTTCACACTGAACGCACTGTCATCTATCGTCTCATAATGGATGGCAAAAATTCCACATTAGGAAGTAAATTCGCACCCAGTGACTAAGAATATTCAATAAAAAAAATCAGTTCGTGAAATGTAATTCTGTTTTAGCTCGAAAGCTTTTTTGGTTACAAGTTTTATCCTGTCTAATAAGGTTAATTCTTATAGAAATATTTTGTGTTATTGCCAACCATGTGGATACTATATAAGTGCATAATTTATTTAGTTTAGAGGAGACATGGTCGGATCGTCAGTAGCTTACCGTCCTCCTACTTCAGACACCTGAACGACTCTGCCGATTTGTAAATTTCCTTTTACTGTTTGATGAAATCGTTTACATTGCAAAAGTTAAATAATATTTTACAAAACAAATTATTTAAAATATTGTTTTCTTTATAGCTTAATTCTATTTTATACAGGTTATGTTATGACAATTATGTTTATGGGTAACTATAGTATTGCCGTGTAAAATGTTGAAAAAAATACATTCAGGAAGAAATTAACGATTTTTCTAAGCTGCCGACCTTTTACTTAAGAGGGATATTTATTTTATTCTTTGATACTTTTTGATATTATTTATATAACATTTCCATGTGCAAAAAATGATTTGAATTTTAGCAATTTCCTCTATAAATAGTCATCCAAAATGCATAGAGATACTTTCAAGTATGCTGTGGACTGGATTTCCTTATCCAGTTACGGTAAAAACCCATTTTTTTAATATGTTAAAGTCTTTACAAGATTTGAAATTCATCGCAGAAATGTGAGTATATACGAACTTCCCTCCACGAAATCTTATTACTGTAAAGACATTTTAGCAATTGATAAAATATGGATACGAACTCATTCAAAGTTAGTGAGAACTAATCCTTAAAAACATAAAGCATCAGATACATTCCGCGGTGTAAAAGTGAGGCGCAAGACATGGAAAGATATTTAATTTTATCATTTTTGGATGACACAAATTCTGTCATTAGAAAGAAAACAGATATAACTAGATAGGTACTTGAGCTTAGTGGATAGTCATTAAAACGCATTTCTAAGTTAACTTGTTGGGACTTTATGGCGATTGTCTGTGAAATTGTTGGTGATGAATTATTTGGTCTTGCTTATTCTTTTGCAATTGGATCTGATCAGAGCCTTGTCGAGCGAGCTTTTGTGATTGTTTGTTAAGTGACCGAGGGTAGATAATAAGCAATTCAAATTTATTTCTATATTAGTAATTGTAATTAAATGATAAATATATTGAATTTAAAGACTCATTAATGCTGTATGTTTCCTGGTGTATGTTACACAATAATTTGGAAAACTTACTAAAAACTTCAAAATATGTTTCACGTTTTGTTTTTCAAAAACACTTAAAAAGCTTAAAAAGATATATATCCGGGTTATTTATCATAAAATTACTTGTATATAATTTGTTCGCAAATCAATTCTTTTCCAATTCTTTAAACCATAAAAGTCTTTCATGTTCAGTAACAGATTTTGGAGATAATATTGATTGAATATGCCGATGATCTTTGCTGTACAAGTTTAGGAACATGGAAATGCATGGGACGGTATTTAGTCGTTTTCTTATCATTTTGCGATTATTTCCATCTGTAAAATCATAGAGATACATATTGTAGTAAAAGTAACAAAATACCAAAAAATCAACTCCTGATATGCTAAAATATTAAGTCTAACGCTGCAGACGGCTTCACGTCTTTTACGCCCATTTTACACACGGTTGGTTTATATCTATATTGTTTCCAATACGCCCAAATGCCGTGACATGTGGAAACAGAATACAATGTCTCGTTTAGCTCGACAACAATCAAATTTTGTGCTACTTATATACGACCATTATTATTCATAAAACCAGCATTAAACTATATATTCCAATTATATGGACTCCGATAAATCCCACCAGTGGATGTTGTTATTAAATATTCCATGAAACGTATATATTCAAATGCAATTTAGTTACATTTTACCCAATTCTACAGCACCTGCATCTAAATAGCTTATAACAACCTTGGCCACTTACAGTGACATAATACACCAATGTCTTGATGGAAGACTTCCTTGTTCCGCCCCTTTGACAATATTGATTACTGTAACCAGCATGTCACAGGATAATCAGACGCTTTGAAAAGAAAATATCATCTGATACTTAAATAAATAATTTATAAACAGCTTTAAGAATAACATTATCTTTTTCAAGGAAAACATTATCGTAGCAAAAACAAAAGTGTATAGATTAAACGATACCGTTAATGCCGTTCACCTTGAATATCATAGTGTTTTTCTTGTTGATATTTTGTCCAATCTTTGTAAAAGAACAATTTCCTATGCGTCATAACAACACGGACATGATACAAGCTTGAACAAGCTTCATTTACCTTCGGTGTCAAAAACTGGACGAGTAGAGTCGTATGATTGCCATATTATACAAAATAGTAGTATGATTATCTAACAAGAAAAATAATAGTTACACATGGACGACGATTCAGTATCAAAGACGTAACTGCTAGGACACTAAAACAATTCTGCAACAACATCTTGAATTTCAACAAAAGAATTTAGTCATATTTAATGGAGCTAAGACTGTTTGCAGTCTATAATTTGCTTCATGAAAGCAGCTCTGCTACCTCGTAAAACTGAGTGGGCTAAAAATAAAATTTGCTAATACTTTTTTTCAAATTTCACTTTTCAAAATAATACTGCTAGAGTACATTATAATCTTGAGATAAAACAAGATGTGAAGAATAGCTATTGTGATTCATTTGGCCGGAAAATTACAATATTTGAAAAATGGTATATATATATAAAAGAATAGACCAGATATGTACCGATACTACCGATGTGTGCCCATAAGGCAACAACAATCTTTGGGTGCCCTCCACAGCTTTTTTCAGAGAGGGTCAATCAGTCGGGCTTTTTTTTTAATACTCTTCCACGGACTGCTAGGTCGATCGGCCACTCCAGCCTTCACAACTTCCGCCACAACATCCGAATCAAAAATACTTCTTGTCGTGATTTGGGACATCCAAAACATTTTGAGGGTTGAATATCGAAAAAAGCAAAAATATAACATTTTTTGGTAGTTTTTGTTAAGTTTTGCACATTTTTTTAGAAAAAAAAAAATTCAATAAAAAAAAGTTTGGGTCGGACTGAAAAATAGGGTCGGTCGGTGGAGGGCAACCAAACAATTTGTTTTCTTTTGCCTACTCATTGTGCCAGGACTGATATGGCATTGAATCAGAAGCGCCGGTCAACTTTATTGCTGCTAAACAATTTCAAATAGTTGCGCCTCTTTATTAGATTTGACCATTACGAACCAGGGAGGTGTTAACATTCATTCAGATATAAGAATGTAAGAGGTTAATTCATTTGCAATTTGCAAATTTGCCACAGTAGTAATGGCTCAATAACACTAACAGCGATTAATATAACTACACTGCAGTATCTGAGATATTCGGCAGGTATACTAATTTATTGCATTATATTTTGATTTGAAAGGTTATTGCAGGTTATCGAACGCTAATTAGATAACGTGCACGTCTCAGAACCGGTTTCCTGTAACAGGAGGTTGTAATTGATTACCAAGACCTTGAACCTTAACCAATCAATGCAATTTACTTAAAATGTTTTCAAACTAGACAAACTTTGTGAAGAATATAGCAACGTAGTTAAATGAAATATGAGGGATATGACATTTTTAAATGCTATATTGACTGTTTATATATGATATTCAAAATTCGAACTACTCGTATATTAGCTGTGCGAGCAAATTGCAAATTGCGCGAGCTGTTATTTGCATTTGTTTTAATTGATATTGATTGCTTAACGTTGATATGCATTTGTATATTTCAGATTTGTCTTCATTAGGCAGTTCAATGGCGAACAGAATCTCACACAAACTTGTGCATGTGGTTATAAGAGCATGAAACTAAGTTTTAGAATAGTATTATGCGATATCTTCATTTACCTAAAAATTTGTATTTTCTTAACCAAATATCATTTGTCACTTTTGTTTTCTTTTGCCGAAATGAAACACAAGACAACTTGTTTTACTAGTTCTTCTTTAAAATGGCAATTTAAATCAAATATGTATCTGTAACATTATCTCCCTTTGGGTGTTTGAATATTTTGAAAAGCACGAATTTTATCTGGATCATCTTATATACAAAAATGGAAGAATGCTGCATTGAATTTTGTTTCAACCCAAAGAAATAAGTTTGTTATATTTGTTTGTTGCACGCTAACGGTTGATAAAGCGTATGTGTATTATAGTGTTAAAACACGTGTTGTTATGTTTGCTGCGTTCTTTTCAGAGTAAATATATTCGGGATAAAGAAACAGAAAACACAAACTCTTGATATGTGTTACATACAATTTGTGTTTTTCAGATAATCTGATCTGATTATATTGGAAAAGAACTATATTATTGTTTAACAATATAGAGATATTATTTTGCCGAGCTTTTCTTTAACCCTCGACTTCCTAAGCCTTTTTCTGTAACAAGTCTTCCTGTGATTTTGAACTTGGGACCCCCGAAATGTATTTTTGTTTGATACTATGGTATAGGGTAGGGTCTCCTCTTTCCATTGATACCAAGATCATGTATTTTCTTACCGAAAATATCAACTTTTGGCAAAAATGGCCACTTTTTCAAAAAATCGTTATAAAAGTTCTAAATGTCCGATTTTCGTCGGTTTTTTGCTAATAAATGAAGGAAGCAACAATTCTAACATGTTCTGTAAGTTTCAAGTCAATAGCATGCAATAGATCACAATGGCGATTTAACATTTTCCGAGGTGGCAACCAGCCCCCTACCCGTCGACTTTGACGGCCTACCATAACCCCACCTTAGGTGGTACCCCCGATTTTTTTTCGTCAAAATGACCGCAAAGGATGTAAAAACAATTACCCAAATGCCCGAGGTCGCTTTGTTTTGCGTTTTGGTGCAATCGGCGATCATCCGTTAGGGGGGGGGGGGGGTGGTAACCACCCCCCACCGCCCATTAGGTTAATTATTTCCATTTTTCCAAAAACATCGGCAATTTTGTTGTTGCGGTTGTCATTGGTTGTTGCTGTTGTCCAATGTGTTGCTATTGTTTTTCAATCACGATATAACGTCAACAATGGTAAGTTCACCTTAATTATATGACAAAATGAAACAAACAAACAATAAAATACCCTACTATTGCACCATTTATGAGTTTTATTAGGTTTCCAATTTGGTATTTCTAGGCCTGAAGTTATTAATTTACTAATCTCAGAGGAGAAATTAAGTTTCAAATATACATTATCAATTATGTATGCTTAAATTTAACGCATCGAAATGAGAATATTAAGCCTTAAACTAATAAATCCCGAATGGCTCAATTAGTAAGCGACACAGATGGTTATTTCAACGCTGCGGTAGATTTCAGTATTATAAGTCCTATTAATGTACTATTAATGTACGAGGGCCATTCAAAAAGTTCTACCGGTTGTATCATAATTTTGGTTCTATTAAGATTTTGATTTTGTAAATACTATATAGCTAACAATGTCTCTTATACATACTGAACATTATATTAGTATCTTTTCTTGTTTTTTGCAGGTAATCTGAAAACCACAGTAAGTTTTGTTACAAAATAAACGGATTAAATATGTGCAATATTTTTTAAATGGATTATGTACAATGAATTGAAAAGGTCATAATATAGCGATGCAGTGTTCTTTACAATGACAATATTATAAATCATAAGAATAAGTATACCATTTTCCGGGATGATTACATCAGTCCACCCAAACTGAAAATAATTATCTTTCACAACCACAAAAGCATTAAGAACATATTAATTTTGATACATTTTCATAGTAGAACACAAAGGGAACTGAATTGAATTTTGTGACTGAAAAATGTGATGTAGTACCTTTAACTTTTGTTTTTCACATGAAAATGATTTGAAAAGGTCAAAAGTGTACGAGACATCCTCCAAAATATTGGTATTCATGGTAATTTTTATCAATAACAATTTTACTTTATCAGTGACAGATGACCTTCATTTCAGGATAGGTCTGTAACTTACGTACGTTTTGGCTATACAGCAGGTTGTTCATAAATAAGTGGCACATAATTTCAGGTGCAATGTCGTTAGAGAATTCACATTTTCTGGTGTACCAAAATTGACTGTGGTTATCAAGTCACCTACAGAGAAGAACGAAGAAATATAGAGAAGATATTGATACGATTTGTTTAATTATGCATAGGTGACACTCTTAGCTATATGTATGCCAATTTTCAAGTAGCTACCTTAAAATAGAATAACAGTTATGATAAAACAGGTAGAATTTTTAGAATGACCCTCTTAAGAGATAACAAAGCAGAGCATCTGTTATCATAAGTAAATATAAAGCAGCAACAGAGAATGTTAAAAGACGAAGAATACAAACAAGAATCTTTGTATCACCGGAGGAATAAAATATCGTTTTTGAATCGGGAAAAATTATAAATACACTCTGAGGTTTATTCAAAACCTTCATCATTGCTGAAGTTTGTTAATATTTAATATAGATTGCTTAGCCAAGTTATCGTCTAACGGGCGTTGTTAGTACATGTATAGAATTTTAAAATCTAGTTAGACGTAGCATTTAGGGAATTCTTTAGTCGTAATTTCAAATTAAGTTATTTGTGGAGTGCTCCGGTAAAATGAGAGGAAAGTCGCGAAGTTCAAAAATGAGATTATAAAATATGTGAATGTTCATCTCCAAAATGCAGCCCCTTGTCATTTTCACGTTTTTAAATATTTGCAAAGACCATGTTAAAAGGATTAAAATGGCACCTCAATGAACTTCACGCGATTTCCAGAGTTATGGAAATGTATAACTGAGATAAAAAAATGTTCAAGGATCAGTAAGTCCTGTACTTTCTGTTGATTGCCCTTAAAATACAGTGTGTCCCAGAATGAAGTTATCAAGATTACAGTGTCTCATTATTTAAAAAACAAAATATCTCAGACATTGAAAGTTAGTGACAATCATGCCTAATGTCACTTGCTTTGGTGCAAAAATAAAGAAAATCCATGCACTAATTATCTAGTAGTAAGCGTTTGAAGCTCCAAAGGGCTTTGTACACTTTTCCCAGTTTGGAGAGGTCGTAAAAATCAAGCGAAAATTTGCAGGGGAAGTATGCAAGCTATGATATCATCTTTACCAACATTTCTGGTTGGTTTCGCATGTTGCTTCTCCTTGATGATGCCTTGGAGTCTTAATAAAGGTTTAGTAGAATGCAAATTCGGCTTCTACATTGACGTCCACATGCTACTTTTTTGCAGTTCCTTCTGTCATCCGATACCATCAGCTTTTTATTTTCTGACATTTTTAAGATAAAATACTTGTGCGATGGGGATATCTGGCTCCTGGTAATTTTTAATAAATCTTTCCATTGTTTCAATGATACCTGCACTTTCCAGGTATTGGTCAATCATGATACTCTTTTCTCCATTGACAAATGAGGTGTTATGTTTGCTTTGAATTACCGTATTCCTACAACCACTGCTATCAGGGTACCAGCCCTTTAGCGTACTTTCAAATTACCCGCTCAATGATTTTCCTTAACGATTACCTAATAAAATATAAAATGATTTTTGCAGATGAAAAGAAATCAGATTCTTGATGCATGGTTATGCTGCAAATCTCCGTTGAATTTTTACAACTTTACCTAAACTGGGAAACGTGTCCAAACCCCTCTGGAGCTTTAAATGCTCATTTCTAGAAAAGTAATGCATGATTTTTTTTATTTTTGCACCACACAAAGTCAAGACTTCAGGCATGATTGTTACTAAGTTTCATTGTCTGAAACAATTTGGTTATTGAACTGTGTGGCGTTGAAATCTTGATAACTTCATTCTGGGACACACTGTATACAGATATATTTCATTATTGCGACCATTTTTGAATTAAACTTTGCTGGTGGTTAGAACAGAGACTGTGATTCTGTAAAAAACTAATTTTAGCAAATTACGACCTTGTAGCGTAAAATAAAGTTTGCTGCATTAACGACTCGTTTGGGATCAACGGTCACATATTTGAATTCTTAATATTCTCAGCTTTACATGATGTATAATGTTTTATATTTTCTGGTTTTCTTTTCTACAAATAGATAAATTTATGCGGCCGTGTAAGGGCAATTTCAGAATACAAGAGTTGTCCAAAATCGACTCCAAATTATTAGCACTATGTACCAATCTTATTATCAGCGGAAAAAATAAACACCTGTCAGGGAAAAACAATAATATCCATCATTCCTGGTTATGCAATACACCTGAAACATGCACACATAACAAAGACTCCAAAAAAAGTATTGCCTCATCTCGAGCAAATGACTCCTAGAAAGACGCAAACGTAATTTAAAGATTGTGTGCACAAGCGCTGGAATTTCAGCTTTTATTTGAGACCCTATTTCTGACAATTGACTGAGAAACACCGAAGTTATGTACTTTTAAAACACTCAAGGTCGATTTTTAAAGTTGCAAATTTAATTTTTCGCACAGTATCATTGATGGATGATGCTTGGAACCCCATGATGCATGCTTTCGAAAAACTGCGCGTTTCTGTGACCAAACTCGCTCTCCTCATATCAATCCTTAGTCTTGTGTAACTGGTTTGTACGGTGCAAAAAAGAAAATTTACAACTTTTAAAAAACGACCTCGAGGGTTTCAAATGTTCATAGTCAATTGTTAAAAAAAGGTGTCAAATGAAAGCTGAATAAACTAGATAAAGTAGGGGATGGTTAACACATCTGTGTAATGTTGAACTGATACCAATAAAATTGACTTATTTTATTTAAATACATCAAATACAGTATAACTTTGGGTATCCTCTATCCTAATATATAAACTAATTCATATTAGCCTTTGCAGTAAGAGATATTCTTACTACATAAAGATCATTAAACCTGACAGTAATATATTACCACAATTCTAGTAAAATATTGATAGAATTTATATACACCCATTTTGTTGCTATTAATTTCAAAACAAGATTCTATATTATGCACTTAAAACTAGGCAATTACTTTATTCGGTGACACACATATTTGAAAATCTACTCATACCTTTTAAGTTACAGCTTTCCCTACACCATAACATTAATACGCTGATTATGGAAAAATTAGCAGCTTGATAGACGGCTGTTTAGTGTTGAATATAAACTTAAGAAGATAAACAAAAATACATACAAACATCAAAACATATTTCATGTCTGACTGGATGACTCGTGTTTAAATATCATCCTAATTCATGTGGAAATGATTAAATACTAGTACTATATAAAAACAATCTTTAATAGTATGTGTAATAGTGTTTTCATGTCATTTCTTAACATACTGTATTATGAAAATTCTGAGTTTTTTTTCTAATTTCTTATAATTAAATTACAGTTTGAAAAGTAACTATTCCAAGCATATGAATACTATCACTTGATGTTTAGAATCACGATTTCATCAATGCTTATTTGAAGAAAGGGAATCCTTAATGGTTTTATTTTATAAGCATCCTGTAGGAAGGTAACGGGATATGAGACAAAGGACACATCTAAATGAAGCTTTATTTGAAACATTAGCTCAGTGCTTAAGGTTATTTACTTTATACTATGTGATCATTGGGGAAAATGTCCTAACTTGAACTTGAACAAAACCTGTTAATATTGACTGTAAATGCCTTTAGGATATCAATACAATCCGTATCTTTAGATTTGACGATATCAATGAACAATGTCAGCTTTTATTAGCAAGGGTTGTTTTGTATTCATCACAGCAGAGTTACGGTTCGTTATGATTCCTTGCGATATCACCGGGGTATAATCATCGAAAGAAACACCTCGTCGTCTGCCAATGTGCAATTTTTAAATGTGCCATCGCTAGGAGAGCGCTACGAGTAGTAGTATTTTAAAATCTGAAGAAAGTACATAAGAAACGTCGAGCAATGTTGCGTGTTTGTTTGTAATTTTGTTTGTTTGTCAGTTTATTTTGTTTTCAAAGAAATAAATTAAAATCTGATCGCACCATTTTCCACCGGGTAGTAAAAATACACTTGAATAAAATTATGGTAAGAGATCCCTTGGAATAAGATTCAAGGATCATGACTCCCCTATCAAAGAAGCACACCAATACTGGTCATAATATAACCATTGAGGGCACTAAAATCATTGGACCCTAATTGGTTCACCTGGCGTGTCAGAGAGGCAGCCCACATCAGAATCTAGATAAGTTCTCTTAACCGGAACGGAGACTGTTACAAGTTACCAGAGGTATACAACCATCTTTCTTAAAATGTGTAGCCCTTCAATATCATCGGGCTACCGTCTTAAGCTAAACCAAATAGCGCCCTTATTGTCGGGTTGACAGGGGTCCAGCGTAATGGCGAATTGAAAGCTCCACTAGGTGAGCAAATATTCTTGTTGTGAAATAATTGTTTTTCATATTAGAGCACATTTAATGTTAACATGAATAAGTTTTCAAATAATATCTTTAGAAGTAATTCAAAGCATCATGTTTTAAGAAAAAAATAAGGATAATGATCATGTTGTTTGCCAGAAACTATAGTTAGTAAATTTATACTTGACAAACAAAACACATCGGCGTGTTGATTCAAATCAGCATTTAATATAAGACAGGATTGTGTTCAAAATAATATAATTGTCCTTTTGACTTCAATTTATTGAGCCTCCCCTTTTAGAGTTAAAAAGACTTATATCCCATTTCATATTTGTTTCACCTTTATTTAGATTTGATCAAAAAAGTCACGTTTGCGTGATATTAAACACCCTACTTCGTGACTTAAAAACTCTTTATGGTTTGTCAATGCATATTTGAGTCCTGTGTCCCATTACGATTATCACACCTTTCTTTAATATGTCCATCAGCATAATTTACAGCAATAAGCCACAGATACGAAAGTAATGCTATGGTTATGAACGACTGTGAAACATTTCCGATAGAGCTGTTGGATTCCGATAGACACCTTGCTTTTTTCACATATACACGATGATTTTTAATAAATTTATGTATGATAAATATCATTATTTGACTCTGTAGGACTTATTTAAGAATTAAAATTAATAAAATTATGTTTATATTCTCTGATACTGGTATATTTTCTGTTGTAAACAGTTGTTTGAATCCGATAGCTCTGTCGTATATATAAGCGACCGAAAAATAAAACACGGTAGGAGGGGGTCTTAACCCTAGTTCTGCTATACAATAATTAGGTAAAAACTACGTGACTCGAGTTTAATAAAACATGGTGTTGATGCTGCCACTAATTACGAAATTAATATGTTATGGAAAATGCCAAGCCTTTTAATTTTTCATAAGGGAAAATTAAATTTGAAAATAAAACTGAATAGTTAATTGATTTGCAAGGTCATGATAGCTCCTCTTAATTTAAAGAATGATCCAACTATAATATAGGAATTTTATATTGTTTTGAGCAACTACAATTTATCAATTAATTCTGATAATCAATAATCATTCAAATCGTACATTTAAAGTGCATTTAACTTTGCATAGTTCATTAGTATTGCAATCTTATTATAAAAAAAGATCTATATAACTGAGACTAAAGTAATAATTTTCACATGAGTCCAGTTATTTTAAAAAATGAATATATTTTAACACCAATTGCACTTGAACAAAAATATATCAACTAAATGGCGTTTCGGGTAATAGGGTAACTCGCGTAAAGCAATGTCTAAGAAACTAGTTGTACATTTTTGACGGATGGGCTACGTCTGTATAAAGTTAGTGTAATATTACTATAGAAAAAAGAAAGGCAAAAAAATCTTTGACATTAATTACTTATAGTTGAAGATCATATTACTTTAAACAAAAATAATCATAATGTATATTACTGAAAATAGTATACATTATGGTGATAATTACGCTAAACCAGAGATGTTTTGCCCTAAATTAATTTAATACTGTAGTGAAACCTTGTTTATATATATTAAAATAGGTGAGTTGCCACTCTATTGCACCTACTCCTTCATTTATATACACAAATGTTTTATATTTCGCAAGATTCTGTCCGAACAAAACAATATACTAACCAAAACAGTTTACAGACATTACGTAAATGAACTTGCCCTTATCAATGCTATACGTAATACGATCACATTATGCACAATGCTACAGCTATAAATTATACTGACAAATCCTAACAATGAATAAAGTTTTCATGAAGCGTGTACTCAAATTAAGTTACATCATTTCCAATTCAATTGCACCGACATCTAAATAGCTTATACAAATCTTGTCCACGTTTCGGTGACATCATACACCAACATCTTTATAGAAGATTTCCCTTGACCCTCTCTTTTCAACGATATTGGTTACTACCACCAGCATATATGTCAAAGGAAATGTCGATATTCTAAAAGGAGTATGGGTTTCGAAAATACAATTAATTATTTACGCTGCAGGTTCCAAACAACGTATTGATGGTATTGATGTTTTTATTTTATTTCTAAAGAATAGGTCGTCGGTCGTCGTAGCAAAACAGAAACAGATACTGAATTTTAAAGGTGAAATCAGATAACAATATATATATTTCGTATCTTTTTATACTAAATATATCAAAACGTGTATTGCAGTACGAAATCATGTCATGGGCGTCCTTAATATTCCATTTAAAATTTACAATAGCAAAACCAAATAGTGAAACGTGATGTAAGTCATAGTAGATACTATACTCTGTAAACCTTGAAGTATGTAACAAGCAATCAAACTTTGTAATTACGAGCTCCAGAGCATATCCCTTGTTTTCTACAATATTGTAAACTGGTGGTTTTGTATTTTGTAAGAAACAAGTAATGATTGATTAGGATTGATTGAGACTTAATTAATGTGTATTAATAACTCATTATATACATGAATTGTTCACGTTTTTGGTATTATTTTTGACTAATTGTGTTGCTCCAACA
Organism: Ophiothrix spiculata; assembly: GCA_000969725.1. Taxonomy (NCBI): domain Eukaryota; kingdom Metazoa; phylum Echinodermata; class Ophiuroidea; order Amphilepidida; family Ophiotrichidae; genus Ophiothrix; species Ophiothrix spiculata. The sequence continues at coordinate 36,928 of JXSR01S000728.1, read as the reverse complement.
TAGACAAACATTTAACATAAGTTCATTTAATCATTCAGCAAGATTGAGTGCGTAGTTATGATTTGGAAAATACGGGCCCCGTATGGTATGAGTTGCTGGTTCTTTTTCGTATTAACCCTCGTCTTACTAAGCCTTTTTTTGTAACACGTCTTCCTGAGAGAGGCCTCCCTGTGATTTTGAACTTGGGACCCCTAAAGTTATATTGTTTGGTACTATAGCGTAGGGTCTCCTCTATCCATTGATACCAAGATCATGAAAATCGGTCAAGGCGTTATGTAATTATGACGTCATAAAGTTTTTCCGGATCGAAAAAAATCGACTTTTGGCAAAAATGACCTTTTTTTCAAAATGTTTCAAAAAATCGCTATAAAAGTTCTAAATGTCCGATTTTCGTCGTTTTTTTTGCTAATAAATAAAGGAATAAACAATTCTAACATGTCCTGTAAGTCAATAGCATGCAAATATTTTTCAAAATGGCGACTTAAAATTTCCGAGGTGGCAACAACCTCAACCCCCCCCCCTTACCCGTCGACTTTGACGGCCTACCATAACCCCACCTTAGGTGGTACCCCCAATTTTTTTCATCAAAATGACCGCAAAGGATGTAAAAACAATTGCCCATATGCTCAGGGTCGCTTTGTTTTATGTTTTAGTGCAATCGGCGATCATCCGTTAGGAAGACGAGGGTTAAATTGCAAACTTTGAAAAGTTCAAAGTTACAATAAAAGAGCAATTTTGAATAGTTACCCCTCCTTTGGAAGACGAGGGTTAAAGAACGGATTGAAGAATTAAATGAGTGAGATGCTGTATTATTAACAATTGAATACTACTATCAATACAATTGCTACGTTGCCTTAAACACATTTGATTCATTAACGTCGTTGTCCTAAATAATTCCAAAAAATGCAGTTTTCATATACAAGTAATAAAAAGACATTTGAGAGGCTGAAACTCGAGATTGCCCGGGTAATGAATACAATTGTAGTGTATTCATTCCAATCATGTTCTACATAACTACAAAGAAAAAGTACAAGTTTAATAGAAACACGAGTACAACAATGATTAAAGTGGCATTATCCTTGATTGCTGCTGGGCGTTCTATTAGATGTTAACGATAATCATCATAGGATGCAACGCATAACCTTTAATGGCGGGGTTGCTATAGCTTGATTAATTATTTTGTCTCTGTTTGTGGCAGAGGTTTATGAATGTCGTTGTCTTGTGATACAATTATTGTTTCAGTGGCTTAATACGTTAATAAATTTATAGTCATTCTCTCATGGTGACCCAATTTCTAAAAATCTTAATCATTATTTGTATTCCCATAATGCGTATCTTGTGACGTTCAAATTTTTCTTTTAAGGAAGTAACATTATTTGTCAAAGTTAATGGTTTAATTTAGAGTATCTGGTTTCACTGTAAGGCGAAAACTGTGATATTCTAACATATCTAAGTGGGCAAAAACTTTAAAATTAGAAAAACAATTGTAAACTTTGAGAAAAAATGACATATACTTCAGTATCAATCATGAAAGAAGGGGACAAGTTCATTTAAGGGAAAGCGATTTTAATACTTAACACATTAAGTGATTCAAAATATGATAAAAATCAATGTAACTTACTTTTTTTCAAAGGTGAAAAAAAAATGTTAACCAAAACCCTACTTTTACCAACGTTTTTGTATATTGTATTATATTATACACAAACACCTCAAAATATTTAAGTGGACAGGTAGTGTGACAAGACCTGTATTGGGGGGATGCGGTGTTATGTCGCACCCCTCTCCCAAATTTGACGATGTTCGAAAAACGTCTACCACAAACAAGTACAAAACGGTCCACAAAACACCGTCATTATGTTAATTTTTGGGTAAATAGTACCTTAAATGTTGAAAACCTATAACTATAAACAGCTAACCTTCGACCCAAAATTTGACATCTAACCACCAAATTTAGCTAACTGCCGTTTATAAGACAGAAAATGTGTTGAGAAGATGGGTGTTGAGGAATTTTGTATGGTCTGTTGGCAAATGTATCATTATATATATTGAGAAAAACATATCTAGACGATTTTAATGATTTTCGTGACATTCGATGTTGTACAAAAATACTTTTGGACACCAAAATCGGGTATAAACTATTTGTAAAAAAAAATCTTTATCGCTCGAGCTAAAAAAAACCATTGTTTAATTATTTTATTAAATAAATTTTAAACCTGACAACCACAAAACCATAGTCGATTTTAATGATTTTCGTGACATTCGATGTTGTACAAAAATACTTTTGGACACCAAAATCGGGTATAAACTATTTGTAAAAAAAAATCTTTATCGCTCGAGCTAAAAAAAACCATTGTTTAATTATTTTATTAAATAAATTTTAAACCTGACAACCACAAAACCATAGTCAGACCCTTAGATATCGCATTAAGTTAGTATTCTATATCAATTATTTACACAAAATTAGTGATCTTTATGACGCAAAATCCTTTCATCAGAAAACTACTATACAAACCACTTATACACATTTCGTAAATGGAGTTGTTTTTATCAATCTTCTCAGAAAGCAAAAAGTGTACATAATACATTGTACAAACTAGCAAATAAGTGCTCAAGTTACAACTAGAAAATCCTAATAACAAATAAAGTTCTCCTGATGCGTGTTTTTAAAATGTAGTTACATCATTTCCAATTCGATTGCACCTGCATCTAAATAGCTTATAAAAATCGTGGTCACGTTTCAGTGACATTATACACCAATATCTTGATAGAAGACTTCCCTTGACCTTCTTTTCCGACGATATTGATTACTGCTACCGATATTTATGTCACGGGAAATTCAAATACTCTGAATGAGTATGGCCTTTGAAAATACAATTAATAATTTACGTTGCATCTTCAAAACAAACGAATTGTTGTCATTGGTTTATAAATAGTTCCTGATAGCAACACAAAAACAAACAATCAAAAAAGATGAGAACATACGTCTACTGTAGTATAATCTATTCATACCAAGATTATGTCAAATTTTAGTACATGATCATGACTGTCATAAAGCATGGTCAAGCATAGCCGATCTCAATATTCCATTTTAAATCTACAATAGCAATGTGATTAAATGTGATTTATGCCATTGACTATTATACTACATGCTATTTCTTACGTATCTTATAAGCTATAAGCAGTATTAAAGGCAAAGCTGAAAAGTATTTGACTAAGAAGTGGATGAATGTCTATAATGAAGTAAAAATGTTCTTTCATGGTATTTCAATTAACTAGATACCGAGTAGCATATACTTTGAGCCAATTGTACAGCAACACAATCTAAAACAACTAAGGAAATTAACATCTATGTACTTAAAATAAGTATGCTGTGTTTCTTGCTTTGAACACGTCAAGTTTAACACTCCTTGGTTGTTTGATAAAAGAATTTTGCTATTTTATTAGACATGTTATATAAAGAAGAATAAAGAACCATTTTAGACATATTGTTTGTTATATTTTCAACATAGTACGGTTACTTCTTAAGGCATATAAGGCACCACCACCACCACCACCACCACGATGGATCACTCTTGATTGCTTTATCGTTAGGAGGAGTCCGGAAGATCAAGCGGGTCTGTGGTATAAAATCAGTTTCGGTGGTACGAATATAGTGTTCTGCAAAATATAAACAGCGTTGTCTGATCTTTAGATGATATACGAGGGTCATTCAAAAAGTTCTACCTGTTGTATCGTAACTTTTGTTCTTTTAAAGGTAGCTACTTAAAAATTGACACAAATATATCTCAAGATGTCACCTACACATGGTGTAACAATCATATCAATATCTTATCTAGATTTCTGTAAGTTACCTGAAAACCACAGCAAGGTTAGGGTACACCGGAAACGGTAAAATATCTAATGACATTTCTCCTGAAATTATATGTGCAGCCTTTGTATGAAAAACTATATGTAAACCCAAAAGTTATGTAAGTTGCAGAATAAATTTGATATTAAAGTGTACCTAACAGTCTAACAAGTCATTTGTCACTGATAAAGTAAGCTTGTTACAGACAGAAATTGCCCAGAATCCCAATATTTGTAAGGATGTCTTGTACCCTCTCAGGTTTACAAATATTAGCATAGTGTGTTTCTCTGTAGCTTGACATTTCCAAGTCCGTATAAAAAGGCAACAGTCAAAGCTACTACACCACATTTTTCAGTCGAAAACTTGAATTTGGTTGCCCTTGGTATCTACCATGAAAACCATGCCGCCATTTTGTATCTCGTTTTATTCAGGTCAATTTTTTCGTAAACTGTGTCTTTGGTGAATTTAATATTATTGCTGGAGGGGCTATTTGTTCCTATTATTGTTATCCTTGTGAATTACCATTATTTGCAGTTTGGGTCAGCTGTTTTAATCATCCCGAATAATTGTATATTCATTCTTATGTTTTATTATATTTTTACTATATAGCAATTCTACATGGCTATATTATGGCCTTTTTAATTTACTGTATTTGAGCCACTTTTAAAAATATTGCACATATTTTGACTGTGTAACGAAACACTCTGTGGTTTTTATGACACTAACAGAAATCTAGATAAGATATAAATATGATTATCGCACAATATTCAACATTCTTAACTATATTTTCGCCAATTTTCAAGTATCTACCGTTATTAGAACAAAAGTTATGATACAACAGGTAGAACTTTTTGAATGACCCTCGTAGGATGATGTTGCAATAGACTGTAATGTTTAGAATGTGGTACTTCTTATTTTGATTGGTATTATTGCGGTTGGATGTTTATACGCTGTAATTATAATTATATAATTTTGCTATATATACTTTACTTACCAAATCTAATTGAAAAACCAAATTTTTTAATGTTAGATTTTGTTTAAATTATAATAAACCGACTTTGTTATAATCGTACAAAAACATAACCGATAAAAACACTGCATCGCAATAACACACGCTTCAGTAACTGTTGAGATGGTTTTAAACAACGAATTTGTTGATCGAGTAAGTGAGATGTTGCATTGACAACAATCCTACTTGAATACTCTACTTTAATTGCTTTGCTGCCTTAACATGTTTAATTAATTGAAATCGTTGTTCCAAATAATTTCAAAATACTGTTTTTCAAAGCCAATAAAGAAACCCTAGTGCCTGAAACTCAAGATTGTCTGCGTAATTATTACACTCAAACGCCTTTACATGACTATATAAAAGCTTATTTTATAGAAACATGTGTACAATAATGAATGGAATGAAATCTTCCTTGACTGCTGTCGGGCTTGCCGTTAGAAATTAACGATTATCATTATGGGATGCGACGTTAACCTTTTGAGACGGGAATGTTAGGACGCGTTATTTACTGCTGTGATGCAATATGTATTATTTTTGTTTTGTTTGATTCGCTTATTACATTAATTTATTTTAATGTTATCGTAAAATCTGTACCTTAACTTTGATCTGTAGTGCAAGAAGTACTTAACTGAAATAATACTAGTTTTAAGATATGAGCATTTAAAGTTCTGACTTTCTTATAACTCCTCAAGACCTAAGACTTTGCCACGTTCGAAGATCAGGAAACATGTGTACTAGAATTAACTTTAAAGTTCAAAGAAATTTGCAATTGCTAGCCACTAACAAAACGGTAAGATATGAAAATATTAAATAAAAACATTTTTTTTTATTGCACTCCTGAAATCCACAAAACTGGACCGATGTAAAGTAAGGAAGAAGAAAACTGAAAACTATAAGCATCTTCAAGGAAACGAAAGAGAAAGATACATACAAAACATATCACTTAATGTTGCTGTCGACGTTAATGACCGTTTTAAGTTGGCGTTTCGAATTTCGTGTTGTGCATTATATCTTTATGACTAAATCTATTAGTGGTAGTAGTGTTACTTTCAATCTAACTCTCTTAGATCAGTGGAAGAAAAGGAATAAAAAGATGAAGAAGAAGAAGAATAAAAAGAAAAAAGAAGAAGAAGAGGAGGAGGAAGAAGAAGAAGAAGTTACGCTTTGACAAATGGATAACATTTTAATGTGCATTATGTCATTATTAAGACAAAACTAAAATCAAACATCTTCGTATTAACATTGTAAAACCTGTTTGGCAGGATAGGCCATTAAAATATTCATGAATGATTTTCCTGTCTTCAAACATTGCTCCCTTCCCTACATGTGAGTTACCCATTTATTTTTCTTCTCAATATGGAAGTGCGCTCTTTACATTTGACGTAATTTACGTTGACATTTATTTTCACAAATGGTACCTAAACGAGTTTGGTATACTCTGTACTGTACTCTCATTCTCTTGTATTATCCTACATTAATTATAATATCCTGGTCTGGGTAATTGTATGCCATAGTTATTAAGATAAAATATATTAACTTCAAAAATGGGCCGTAAAATTAATCACAAATAGCCACTATAGAAGCCATTCTGCTCCCTTGTTCAAAAAATTGAACATTTTAAATGTTTATGACACTTATAAACTAGAAACAGGTACTTTCATGTTCAATTATTGTTTAAAAAATTGCCGGAGAGTTTCAAGAGCTTCTTTACTAAACATAATGATTTGCATGAATATTACACCAGAAATAGTAATGACTTTACTCTTACCAGGAATAAAACAGTTTTTTTGGATCAGTCAATTAAAACTGTCGGTCCTATTATTTGGAAATCGATTGATAAAAAAAAATCAAAAAATCAAAATCAGTCAAACACTTCCGTACTCAAATGAAGTGTCGCCTCTTAAAATCAGTAGTAATTTAGACATGGAGCACAATGACTTTGTTATATTGTTTCGTCTTGTGTTTATAACAGTGTATTGTTTATTTAATATGGGTTGTGATTATATCTGGCCTAATTGGCCTTTTAATCATATCCCTCTTTGTTTTGATTTGACTGTTTTTTAATCCTTGTATATATTGTTTTAAGGAAAATAAAAACTGTATGAACTGAACATATGTCAAGAGTTGCCATGCGAATCATGGTTTAAAAGTTTATTTAAAGATGTGCAGTTATTTTTTATAATCAGAAAATAACATGGGTTTCAATTTGACATCAAAAATATACTAATTCCGGTTGAGCCCTGGGGGGTGAGAATGTGATCGGGACCTACACCTTTAACAAGGAAAAAACACAACCACCAAAATGGCACAAATGGGTTTTAGTCTAGTTTTCATAATCTACACTTTAGTGATGTATAGTGTAAAAATTAGATTATACCAAGATAACTGAGGGATTATGTTATTTGCTCTTTTATCAAAGTTGTCGCGTCTGGCACGATTGAAGATGAAATCGCAGATTAAACCAAAAGCGGCAGGTATAAAACAATACAATCTGAAACCTATATTTTGAACATCTGTTGTGTAATATAGCAGGCTTTATAATGCATCAGTCAGGAAATGTCCCTTGAGGCCAACAGATGGGTCATTGAATGACCATTTCATATTTTGTTTTTTTGTGCAAGTAGCAGATAAGTTGTGTGGCAAATGTGTGTCTTTATACTGAAAGTGATGTGGCGATTGTATCATATTGAGAGTGTCTGAAAAAACAACCAAAACAGAAATTACCGTTTACATGGTAGTGGCGACAATGATAGCAATAGAAAGTTTGTAATTTTCGGGATCATATTATCATGTTATCTTCTTTATTTGCAACAACAACAACAATAGCAACAAACCCGATGACATTTTATTATTTAAAAAAAATGAGTTGGGCGGCCATTTTGCCAAAATTGAGTGATCGTGCATTGTTGGATAAGGGTGGACCATATCTATCTATTGATAGCAAAACAAAGTCCATAGGGGTTCCGTTCCGAAAAAATGAGGGGGTTTGTAACAAACCCTCTTGGTTGGACGTGTTACAAAAAAGGCTTGGCTAGACGAGGGTTAAAGATTGGATATTTCAGTTTAAACAATAACACTTTAGATCTTATTTGTTCAATTCTTATTAGATTATGCTGTTATATTACATTACCTAAGATAATACGCAAGTTTATTTCTAGGCTATTTGAAATATTATTAAGTACAATGTTTAATAATGACCACTCATTTTAACTTTAGCTCAATAAGGTACTCAAAATATATACGTTTTTTAATCGATTATTACACAAATACACGCTTTGAAATGTGTATACTGTAGTAGATATTATTATACACTGCAAAAATCCAAGTAAAATTTCAGAATGAGTAGGGTGACCTTTCAATTTAATAACGTAGTTGTACCAGATAATCTCCCCAAAACAATTGTCTTAATAAAAAAAATATGTAATATAGTAATAAAAACAATCGAGAGGCCGAAATTCGACATTTTCTGCTTCTATACAAATACATATAAAACACACGTTCAATAGCAACATGAATACAATAATGATTGTAATGATTGAAGTGAAAATTCTCTACCTTCTTTAGAAAATATTGGTTGAATTAGTTAAAATTAAGCGGGGAAATTGCAAAAATAAATAATTAAAAGGGGGAGATAAAAAGAGTGTCATTGAGAATATAGTTTTGTAAGTTTAAGCTTCATAGCATACAGACACATGAACACACACACTGTTTACCTATATTTGTATTTGCTAAACTGAAACAGGTTAAATAAGGTACTAATTTTCCACAGCTTTATATCTATTATACTATTCTATGGAAAACTTATTAAAAATCATATTGAAAAAACGGTTAAAGTTTCCTGTTTTTAAAGGGAACAATGTTTTCTTTGTGCAATTCCTTCATAACTTGGTGATTTCAATTCTTAAAAGCACTAGTAGTAGTAAAAAAAAGAAGCACAATTGCAATAATAGTGATGTGTGGGTGCAACAAAAGGGCACTATAATAGCTACTTTATCTTATTATTCCAAACGTCATTGTCTCTTTAAAAGAATTGAAAAAAAAAACCCACCTCAATATAGCTATGAAAATAAAAATTCAACCGTGCTTTAACAAAATCAACCTTCAGTTATGCTAGTTAGGAGAACAATAAACAACAAATTTAATTGCTAACAATATTTAGTTCGTGCATTGAATTTATATTTCCACATTTATCTCAAAGTTTCAATTTTTTAAGTAAAATATTTTTCTGGTTTCAAACGATAACTTTAAATTGAGAGCAAACCCCTACAGTTTAATCATGTAATAATTATACCCCTTACATTGAATAGCCTTTGATAAAACAAAGACGATTTTGAACAATAAAATGTTATTGCTCTTACTGCTTGCACATTTTGTAACCTACAAGTAGTGTCCCTATTTTTAATCTTATCTACACAAACTAATCTAAAGTATTGAAACATCGTCGACTGTGGTTTTGGCGCAAAATTTAAATAGCATTTTTTAAAACTTTGGTTTGAAAACACTGTTATGCTAGTTATAATGATATCTTTAAAAAGTTGTTTTTATGTTTCTTTTCTTTAATTATTTTGATGAATTGACACTTATTTTAATAACTAGGGGGCTCGCCATGCCATTTAATGATAGCGACTGCTCACTTCTACAATGCCACTCAGAATAAGCAATTCTTTGAGAGGTGATATCTGTCGAGAATCAGATGTTATATTAATAAACCCATGTTTCTTGAAATGTTGATATTCAAGACTCATAGATTAATATTATCTCACGTGTCTTACTTCAGATTTGCGTAATGCGCATGTGCAATTAGAGTGATACTGCTAACGCCCTTTTCGAAGATCCTGTTATAAAAAACCTGAGTGCAGTAGAGTGTGACGTCATTTTCAAAAACAATAAGTGGTAATTTACATGTACAAACTGTTGACATGTTCCTAAAATACTTTAAGGGGCCTGTTAAGGCTTTTGTTTTGACTTTCTTTTTTGGCTTATAAGTCTAAAAATATTAAGTTACAGTATAGAAAAGTATACATTTCTAGAAAGGAATTTTTACAAGGAATCTGTTTATGTTATTTGTTTGGTTCGGAAATGACCATATTTGGTAAAAAAATGCAAAAAGCAGTGATTTTGCCTACACATGAAACGGGAAAGGTAACTAAAATAGTTGTTACTGCCATTTTATCACATATATTTTTTGAGAAACTGCACACAATTATCTAGGATCGCATTTTTTATTTTTTTAAATAAAGCCGAACTTTTCGAAATATAATAAAAACCATGTTATATGTGCCATTTCCGACATTTATCTGCATCAATTTTGATAGAAACTAATGAATATCTTTGATTTTAGGACCTTAAATTGAAAAATGAGAAACGCGGTCCTAGATTTTGATATACTGTACATAATGGTTGAAAAAGCTTTCCTAATACTTTTTTTTTTAGTTACGTTTCCCGTAAAAATTATGTTTTTTCATCAAAACTGAAATGGAGAAATCCCATGTTTAATGAAGAAATCGCACATTTTGACCTAAAATCCATGAATTTTGAGGTATTAACTTTGGGCCTTGGACAATAAAACTTACTATGTAATTGATATTATTGGTAAGTATTGTACTCAACTTTCAGATCCGAATTTAAGCTCCTAATTTTGTAAATATTGAAAGAAATCTAAAATACCAATGTTCAATTATTTGGTCTTTGTTTACAATATTGACAAGTTTATTGCGGGATTTTAACAAATGTGCTCATGCAAGAACATAACGCAACGCGTTCACCCGCACACGCAGTACTTGTTACCGTGCAAAAAGGCACGCACATCAAAACACGCAACCTAAACGCAAAATATAGGACGCGTATCTATGCCCGTAATTTCCCGCCAACAGCCACGTGGTTTTTTTTACCGTAAAATGTCAAAATGATCTTTTAATTTTCCCTTTAAATAAGTTTAAAAGTTTTGTTTTGTAGTATTTTATTGTCTGTAATAAAAGGTAACATGCTGAAGTATCAGAAAATGCAGAAAAACTAAATTTTACTACCGAACAAACGGCAGGGTTAACAGGCCCCTTAACATTGGTTTGCTGAAAATGACGATTAATTGGATGTTATCGATATTCACGTCAATTGTCACACGTTTTTCGAATCAATACATACCAATGAAATTCAAACCATGAGTTATACATGAGTTATACACCAATTTTTGTCATCAAAGAAAGGTTACATTTGTCGTAGCCGTCATATTTAAAACTCAAAACACTTATTCTTTAAGTATCAAAACTCAATTAGACCCACACTCCTTAATGAAAACAATATGGCGTCAAATCAGGGCCGCTGTCACATTCTTCGACAAATTCGCCATCCTAACTCTTTGCTGCCCGTGTACAAGCGTTGTCAATTGTTTCCCTTTCGTTAATCTACACATATGAGTCTACAATCCTTAAATATTCCTTCGAGAATAATTATTCGCATTTATTTTTTATTTTCTAGGCAGTACTGAGCGACCAAAAACACCAATGGGTTAAATGGCAAAAGCCTATTTTTACAATATGATTGATGATTTTTCATATGTGCAGTCTTTCTTGGACGACTGCTTATACGAGAGTTATATGCATTTCAAGAATCCCCTGACGTCTAGCAATTCCAGAAATCATTTGGCAGCAAAAAATAATTTCGCACAGCCATATAACAAAAACGTATTCCTTCGGTTCTCAGGGCTACAATGTGCTTGAGATCTTCATTCAGTATCTCTCATAACGTCGCCATTTTGAAAGCAACACAACACAAAACAAATAATGGACTAAAATAAGCTGAGGGGACTGTTTTAATGCATTGAACAATGCACATTGGTAACATTGCTCAGCTAAATAAGAAATCAAATATTAACAATGGACGAGTCATACTCGCAAACACCAGGATTTACGCTATGTTGCTCTCGATGGTTCAAATACGATTGATAAGTACCTATATATTCATTTAAACAATACACTTTGAATATATACTGCGGTACATGTCCTTTCTTAATCTGATTACTCTATTTATATTTAATTTTAATCGCCAAATTTTAAGCGAAGATTTTATAAACTTATTGAAAAAAATTATACAGGAAAATTATAACGGTCCATCATCCTCTAGGATAACGTCAATAGTAAGATGATGTGTATTATCTAATTGAGATAGCGTCGAATTATAATTTAATACAGGTAGAAGCTTATGAGTTTAGGTGATAATTGACGTGTATTTTAATATAACTGACAGTCATTAATTGACTAAAATGGTTCTTGTTGATGCATGCTTAACCAAAGTTCTATTAGCACACTACAGTATTGGCAGTATGGGCGAATTTCAGAATATAATACAAAATAAATAATACAATTCCAAAATGACCTTTGCAAAATCCGCTAAGAAAACATGTTTATCGCGGGTAAAGGTTTCCGAATTACCTTACGATAAGATATGTGCACGAGGCCATCTAGTTTTTTTTTCATAATGGCCTAAGTTCCCGACCTCCAACTTACGTAAACGAAGGAGTTTATTGAGCGTAAGAGAAAATGCAAAGGTTATTAAGTGGCAATAGACTCTTTATATTTACCACAAGTGAAGAGTTGACTTGCAAAACGGCTTGTATCCATTTTGCACTTTTTGAGAAAAGGACAAAAACTGCTAGCCCATCAAAATGTGTTGCAAAATTACTGATTATGATTTCAGTAATTCTGTACGAATATGTCTTTAAAAATAAGGTATAATATAAAAATTTATCAAATAGTTTCTTATTAATTGACTATTGATTTTTTGCTGAAAATGGATGTAAGCCGTTTTGCAGGGAAACTCATCAAATTTCAACTTAGGAACCACCTATATTCTAATTTTGGCAAAATGTCTTTTTCAATTCATCAGGCTATGATGTACTTTACAAATACCAAATTTCAACATCAGGTCATGTTTAATAAACAATTATTATGCCTCTCTAATACCCAAATATGGTCATACAATGTCCATATTTGGGCATAAAAGTAACATTTTCGGGATTTTAACACACTTATCAAGATTTTTTCAACCATTTTTTGTGCTAGGATGATGTACAAGTTGAAGGTCTGTTAGAATCTATCAAAAACTCATTTTTGAAAAAATGGTCTCTAAGCCGTTTTGCAATTCAGCTCTTCAAGTGTGCTTCTGTGTTGTACAGGTTGTAACAGAAAAAATTATACATTATTGTTTTCGAAATCATTAAGAAAATAAAATCGTTGAATTCACAAACTTTGCCTTCTATGAACGGATGTTTAATTGGCTACCAGAAGCAGCTTAAATGGTCTCATTTAATGGTGAGATAAAATGACAAAAAAACACACCTCATGTTCAATAATGTTTTTATTTTTTCATATGATAAGAATAATTCATAAATAATTTCATGATAAAAGTTATGCTTTAATATGTTAACAATGCAGTGAGATAAAATGACAAAAAAACACACCTCATGTTCAAGAATGTTTTTTTTTTTTCATATGATAAGAATAATTCAAAAATAATTTTATGATAAAAGTTATGCTTTAATATGTTAAAATATTGCTTTTATCTCAGAGTAAGCATAAACAGTTGCAGGCCTAAACAGCTGCATCAAAGACTCGATGTCAAGCAAAGAGTGTAAAGCAATAATCCTTTTGCGGGATTTTTTTTTAAAAAGGTCATATTCAAAGGGAAATACAATTAAAAATAATTTTCCTAGCTCAATTGATGAAAGTTAAGTTCAGAAATGAGAATGTTTCATTTGACCTGTATTTAAAATCTCTGGATAGTCTTAAAGTGCTTGCATGTTAACTCTGTCATTTAGATGATAGGTTGTCTCGCCAGCTAGGATATTTCTTAAAACTTTGTTCTAGCATCCTGTCCAACATCAAGAATACAACAGTCTATGGGTAAGGTCATCGTTAAGAGGTCTATAATATGCCTTTGTTAGATAGAAGTTCATGGAACACTAAAATTAGCCTCGCTATCCTGTTCAATATCGTATGGCTGATTTGGGGCATTATGTGCCATTATTTTGCTGCCGGTAAATGAATCGGGTAAACTGGCCCAGGTGGTTTGAAGGTAGTGTCAGTATAATTGCCATAACTGTGCTTGTAGACCATCAATTTGGATGAAACAAAATGCATTTTGTAGCTTAAGAAGTTGGCTTTTGATATAAATAAACGACAATGTGTTACAAGGTGTGACCTTATTCTCTTAGCGTAGATAACAATGTATATTTTTTTCTGTTACAACCTGTATGTTGTTTCATATTCACCCGCCATCAAAATTCACACCGTAGTTGAGATGAGGCTGTGAATAATTTTTCGACTTATTATTGACTATATAATCGGCCAATACCAACTGTTGTTTGAACCAGATAGAAATAGGTCCATTTATTCTTATCTAAGTGTCTAAATATATGGCGCTATTCATAAAAACTCGTTTTAAATTGAGAGAGTTATATTGTCATGTCCTACCGAAATAACATGGTTGCACATAATAGTTGGAATAAACATTGTTTTTTATCACATTTCCATGTAAAAGTCAATTTACCTTAGGTGGTACCCCCAGATTTTTTGTTATCAACATGACCGCCAAGGATGTAAAAGTACTTACCAAAATGCTCAGGGTCGCTTTGTTTTGCATTTTGGTGATATCTCCAACCATCTATTAGGGTGAGTTAACCAACATACCGCCTTAGGAAGACGAAGGTTAAATGTCCTGGTCACGTTTGACAGCGCCAAAAGAAAGTTTGGAAGCAAAACACAAAATGATCCTTCACCCCCTTCCCCAAGTTTACTAAATAGGGTTGTGGTGAATGTGGAATTGTGGAATTGTACCTTAACCCTCGTCTTCCTAAGGGGGGGGGGGGGGGTTACCACCACCACCCCTAACAGATGATCGCCGATTGCACCAAAACGCAAATAAAGCGACCACGGGCATTTGGGTAATTGTTTTTACATCCTTTGCACTCATTTTGACGGGAAAAAATCAGGGGTACCACCGTCAAAGTCGGCGGGTAGGGGGTTTCAGGGGTTGCCACCTCGGAAAATTTTAAGTCGCCATTTTGAAAAAATATCGGAATGCTATTGACTTGAAACTTACAGAACATGTTAGAATAGTTGATTCCTTCATTTATTAGCAAAAAACCCGACGAAAATCGGACATTTAGAACTTTCATAACGATTTTATTAAAAAGTGGCCCAAAGTCGAGTTTTTCGGTACGGAAAAACTTTGTGACGTCATAATTACATAACGCCTCGACCGATTTTCATGATCTTGGTATCAATGGAAAGAGGAGACCCTACCCTATACTATAGTATCAAACAATATAACTTTCGGCGGTCCCAAGCTCAAAATCACAGGGGGGGGGGTTGTAACCACCCCCCCCCCTCAGGAAGACGTGTTACAGAAAAAGGTTTAGGAAGACGAGGGTTAAAAGGGCTTTTTTGTATAGACTCGCTGCTAATTACGAACTTTGAAAAATTCAAAGGTATAATTAAAAGTTAAATCTACTTTTTTATTTTTTTATAGTAATATGTAAAATAAACCATCTTGAATAAGGTAGCCAACTTAGGGTTAAAGAACGAAGGTAAAAGAAAGACTTTATTAATTAAATGAGATAAATGTTGTATTGACAATAACGTAACTAGGATACAACTACTTCACTATAATTGCTTCGTTGCCTTGAACACATTAGATTCAATAACGTTTCCACAGATTCAAAAGTACGATTTTTATACAAAAGTAATAAACCTGAAACTCGAGATTGCCTGCGTAATGAATATGCTTAAAAGAGTCTACATAACTACGTCTGAATGCACAAGTTCGATAGAAACATGCATATAATAATGATTGATATGGAATGTTCCATGCTGTTGGGCATTCTGTTAGATTTTAGCGATAACCATTATAGGATGCGACACTTAACCTTTCATGACGGTTTTATTACAGCTTGATTTATTATTTTGTCTATGGTTGTGACAGAATGTTATGGATGTTGTTGTCTTGTGATGCAATCACTATTATTCATGGGCTTAATACGTTAATCGTTTATCAGCCATTCTCTTGCTGGTAATCCAATTTTGATCACCTAAAAAATACTGTTGCCTACATTAGAAATAGCTACATTGCCTTACAATATAGTACATTGCATGTCCGATTGCTGGCAAAATTTAGTACTTTTAAAACAGCTGCATTAAACGTTTTTAATTTTTTTTTTAAATAAAGGAACCAAATACCAATTATAAAATGTCCTGTAAAGTCCAAACCATGCAGATATTTTCAAAATGGTACGTAGGAACGTGTAAAAGAAATACCTTAAATGCCAAAGTCACTTGGTTCTGCGTTCTTTTTCCCCTCAATCGGCCTTCAACCTCTAAAGGAGTCTCTTATACAGACGGCGATTTAAGAACATTTTTATATAGTTAAATAAATGAGATATTTTCGAGATATTTACATTCAATTAAATAATGAGATGTTGTCTTAATAATAAATCATATTGAAAACGACTACTTCACTTTATTGGTTCATTGCCTTATGTATTTAATTCAGTAACGTCGTTGTTTAAACCAAAATCCATTAAACGATTTTTTCAACAACAAAAAAAAAAATTGCGAGAGGCTGAAACTCGAAAAATGAATACATACATATACATGTTCAATATGTAGACATAACTACAACAATGATTGGAGTGGATTTTCCTTGCTGTTGGGCACACTGTTAGATTTAACGATACTCATTATAGGGAGACGCATCAGACATTTAATGACGCATACGTGATAGTAATAGTTTAATGTTATTTAGTATTGTGTGTCTAGGTCTGTGGCAGATGATTCCATGTTATTGCCTTGTATTGGACTTTGATTCCTACGTATTGTAACAGGCCGACATGTACATATGTAAGAATAGGGTGGGCTTTTGATAAATTGGGAATTAAAAGGAACACCATGTCCGTATTAACTTGAAAGTGTAGGGTGGGCTTTGATAATTTAGGAATTAATGCCCTTGTATAACAATGGCTAATATAGCGCGTTTACACTGTGACGACTTGTTTCAAACGTATTTGCAACTAAGATGTTGTTACTGAAAGCGACTGATAGTAATGATAGTGTTCGTAGCTAGCAGCGTGTGTTAACTGACTTTAACTAACGATGAGGGGCGTAAATTTCAAAACCGCAATTCGCAGGTCTACGTTGCTTGTCATTACCCTCAAGTCGTCACAGTGTAAACGCACCTTAAAAAGTTAATGTCTTACAGGCAAAGAATTATTAGGTTTCTAAGTTAGTGGATAAAGAGACCCAAGTTACGCATCCAGTGGATGTCTATTACTAGGAGTCGTTTTCTAAAGACAATTCTGTGTAAAGAGATTGTCCATCATCCCGATTATGGAAATTCATTTCTCATACATATTTTTTTTATGTTCGTTTTAAAGGAACATCATGTCCATACTAACGAGCGGAGAATTGTGAAGAGGCTCATACCATACACGATATGCTACAACAAACTGAACTCAGCAATTGAACAGCCCTGACAACCGCCCAGAACCAACCAAAACCGGAAGACAATCGCCATTGAGTTTTAAAGCCAACCCTAAGCACCGTTTTTGTTTTCACATTTGAAAAATTATGGGCAATCCCTTAATGTGTAAGTAAGTTAACTTTGAAACTAAACACATTAAAGTAGTGCGAAATATGATACAAATTAATATAACTTATTTTTACAGAAAAACACCAATGGACCAAGGGAAAATTTTGTTACAAATTGTTTACCAATTTTAAATTCTGCTTTCACGCTAGATTTGTTATGGTCCGTTATACTCTACATTCAACAAAGTATGTGGTTGTTTGTGAAGAACACGCATTCCTGATGTTTTTCTTTTCTTTTTTGGTCTGCTAGCTTGCTTCAACTTGAAATAGTTAAAATTACATTTACTTTTTAAAAAATCTTAGTTAGAAAAATGGCTCTTATACATCTATAAAAGAATTATTATCAGTCAAATATAAAATGTTTTAAAGTTTACGGCTTCTATGAATCGGTGATGTTACATCCTAAAATGCTAGTTTTAGAGAAGCAAAAACTTATTTGCATCAGAAATGATGTATATGACGAAACAAAAGACACACTGCATTATCCCGTCATCCCCCAAACTAGCTGTCTCTTTAAAATATGTTATTGATAAAAGCAAAACGCTAAAATATTAAAACAGGAAACCAAGCGTGCTGCCACAAAACCAACCTTCACTTATAATAGAACAATATCAACTAATTTAATTACCAACCAAAGTTGGTTCGTGCACTGCATTTAGATTTCAACATCAGTTGAACATTACTGTATTCTAAGCATAATTTTATACAAATTCAGCATGTTCAGAGCAATATTTCGTATTGAGAATAACTCCCTACGGTTTAACGGTGCAATATTTGTTTCACTTTACAGAGCATAGCTTTTAATGAATTGGATGATTAGATTAAATACGTTATCATCCTTTAAGATAGATAAACAAATCAAGTAATGTTTCTAGATTTTAACGTTATTTATTTTTTAAAAAAGAGTATCCCAACACTCGTATAAGTCACTTTAGGTGTATTCAAGTACTTTACAATATCAATGCACCTGGGTTCGTCTTATTTTCATGTTTATTTGTAAACGCCCTCATTTCTTATTTAGACGCTGGAGTTTTGGCAAATCCTCACTGCTATCAAATAAAGTACATAGCAATAATTTTAAATTAGTTCAGCGAGTCGCCTCGTTAGTGTGGTGGTAAATCTGACGACTTTAAAAGTATAAGACATCATTAGCAAGGGTTCGAATCCTACAACGTCCGTTTTTGTCGCTCTTAATGGGATGCTTTTCTAAACTTACAGACTACGCCCAGAACTAAATTACAGCATATCCGCGAAGAATTTTTATCACCGGTTGGGTTCGACAAGTATATTGAAGTATGGGCTATGATGTCCGTTGAGATACGATAGTCAGAAACTTACATATGTGTGGCTTTTCGGTGGCTTACGATAGGCCTGTGTACAGCCTAATATATCTTGAAAACATACCCAAGTA
>JXSR01S000727.1:4493-15072 GCA_000969725.1 Ophiothrix spiculata | reverse complement strand
TTAATTAATGATGAACTGGTCTGATGACTTTTTTTCAAAGCAATCAGTAGTTAAAAATAACAATACAAGACATGTTGATAATTCGCAACAATTGAACAAATAAAAAAAAAATTCTGAACATTTAATATGTACAATTTTGCTTAATCTTAAAAAACAGCAAATTCCTTCAAAATTAAAAAAATCTGTGGGCCAATCCCATTTATAAAACTATAAATAATTGATTGATTTTGAATTTGATATCTTTGTCATATCTTGCATAAAATTACAGTGTTGTTTCAGTTTGTAATCATTTTAGACCATTTACATTTTACATTTAATGGTTGTCTTAAAGCTCCCATATGCATTGGTTTTATTGTGCGTGTTAGTCAAAAAAATTCACATATTTGTATTTTTTGGAAATATACTATAATTTCAAGTAACCAAGTCAAGTAATTCTTTGCAAGATATTTTATTTTAGATATTCTCATTGGAAAATCTATGTGTCCCTACAAAAATCATGGAATTGATGTGCAACATAGTATTGCTGGTTACCAAGTTCAACAACCAATGAACAGAGATAATCAATCAATCAATCAATCAATGATACACAGTACTTGCATGACATGCATCTAGCAATGAGTCTACATGTAAAGTCTAAACGTGACTGGATGGATTGTCCAACATAAAATGTATTTTTATGTGGCGAATGTTAAAATTATTCGTGTATTATGCAAATATTTGAGGGGGTACATATGGAACTTTTTCTTTAAATGTAAAATAGCACTCAGGGGTTCTATCACACACAAAAGATGCATTTCACATTGGTTTTTCAAGAGTAGGAGAGCTTTGAGATAAACAAATAAATGTAAATGACCTTATTGTGTGCAATTTATGTTCATCATATTCCCCTGTTTAATTGACCTATGTACCTACTAGCACTCCATTGAGAATTTTAGTGCATCATTTTTTGATTATTTTTGTCAAAAAGAATTACATATCATTCGAAAGCTGAGATTAAAGAGCATTAAAATATGTCATATATACTTAATTTTAAAATTTGTGACTTTCTGCTCATTTTGCCTAGAGCACCCCTCATATGCATAAGATTGACAGTCCCAGACAGCTCTTCTAACATTTCTCATACATGTATTTGTAAAATAGATAGCCGAAGAACTCATGAACATAATGGTCAGAATTTTTATATCACAACTGTGAGTAGCGATATTGGTATTTATATCTTTATTTGATATATATTTTCAACGTTTGAAGTAAGAAAATAAAATAAATTCACATGTATGCCGGACAAGATAATATCTTTGCAATTTTATTTTAATCATTGTCATGTATGAATTAGATTAATAACTGCTCTTTACTTGGCGCTCATGAAATTGTATAAAAATAATGCACCTTGTGCTGAATTCGAAGTTGACCAACTCACTCGGCTGCACCTCGTGAGTGCGGACAACTCGAATTTCAGCACGCGGTGCATTATTTTTGTACAATTTAACTCGCGTCAAGTAATACGCAGTTATTAATCTATATTTGTTGTACTGATCTATAGATCTATATTTCTTTCTTTCACAAATAACATTGCCAATTTAAGCAAAGCCCTGCCAAATATATATATTATTAATTAAAACAATTTCATTTTTTGTCTAAATTTCTTTCATGCTTCTCTGAAATTGTTGGACATCTTGGATCAAACAGGTAAGTCAAAAATATAATTATAGAAATTTTTTAAAAATTTTAAGCACCAGAACTGTTGAAGTCTAGAGTTCAAATGGAAGGAATGTGGTAAGAATTTTTGAATCTATTCTTGCAAATAGACTCTTATTCAAACCATATGTGCCCCGTCATATCGAAAGGTACCTTAAGGTCGGCATAGTAAATTTCATGATACGGGCCATTGGAGCTGAGCATAGTTAAAAATCACACCCAAGGTCGAATGTCTAATTTCATCAGAAACGTAACCTTGGAAGTGTGATCTATCATATTAATCAGGCTCCAACATCCAAAACATAACAAAAATGTGTTAAAAAACAAGATAAAAATCATCTCTCCATTCAAATTTTACTTAGTACAAAAACTTTGAACTTCATTTTCTCAGAACTATAGTTTTTCGAATGCCTTTGCAACCAAGCACCCAATGACCAAAAGCAAGGTGTCATTTAAAATCTCAGCTTTTAGATGAGACCAAAACATTAATTTTGATTTTGGGACCCTTAAGGTACCTTTCGATATGCTGGGTCACATATTCAAACATAGGGTCATTTAGGGGACGCTCACTCCATTTCTAAAAGTCACATAAGTCATACTTTTCTTCTATGATATTAAAGGGGCATATTGGATAAAATTTTGAAATTTTATTTGTTGATGATTTACACTTCACTTACACTGAATAGTGTTTTTTCTCATTTAGAAATATGGCAAAGAATATATTTCTTTAATACTGGCTCATACTTTGAGAAATAGGGGAATTCACCACAAGCAAATTATACTTGTTCTTTGATAGTCTTTGTCCAGTTTAACGTTAAAGCAATACTATAAGATTTTAATCAGGTATTCTTTAAATGTAAAATAGCACTCAGGGGTTCTATCACACACAAAAGATGCATTTCACATTGGTTTTTCAAGAGTAGGAGAGCTTTGAGATAAACAAATAAATGTAAATGACCTTATTGTGTGCAATTTATGTTCATCATATTCCCCTGTTTAATTGACCTATGTACCTACTAGCACTCCATTGAGAATTTTAGTGCATCATTTTTTGATTATTTTTGTCAAAAAGAATTACATATCATTCGAAAGCTGAGATTAAAGAGCATTAAAATATGTCATATATACTTAATTTTAAAATTTGTGACTTTCTGCTCATTTTGCCTAGAGCACCCCTCATATGCATAAGATTGACAGTCCCAGACAGCTCTTCTAACATTTCTCATACATGTATTTGTAAAATAGATAGCCGAAGAACTCATGAACATAATGGTCAGAATTTTTATATCACAACTGTGAGTAGCGATATTGGTATTTATATCTTTATTTGATATATATTTTCAACGTTTGAAGTAAGAAAATAAAATAAATTCACATGTATGCCGGACAAGATAATATCTTTGCAATTTTATTTTAATCATTGTCATGTATGAATTAGATTAATAACTGCTCTTTACTTGGCGCTCATGAAATTGTATAAAAATAATGCACCTTGTGCTGAATTCGAAGTTGACCAACTCACTCGGCTGCACCTCGTGAGTGCGGACAACTCGAATTTCAGCACGCGGTGCATTATTTTTGTACAATTTAACTCGCGTCAAGTAATACGCAGTTATTAATCTATATTTGTTGTACTGATCTATAGATCTATATTTCTTTCTTTCACAAATAACATTGCCAATTTAAGCAAAGCCCTGCCAAATATATATATTATTAATTAAAACAATTTCATTTTTTGTCTAAATTTCTTTCATGCTTCTCTGAAATTGTTGGACATCTTGGATCAAACAGGTAAGTCAAAAATATAATTATAGAAATTTTTTAAAAATTTTAAGCACCAGAACTGTTGAAGTCTAGAGTTCAAATGGAAGGAATGTGGTAAGAATTTTTGAATCTATTCTTGCAAATAGACTCTTATTCAAACCATATGTGCCCCGTCATATCGAAAGGTACCTTAAGGTCGGCATAGTAAATTTCATGATACGGGCCATTGGAGCTGAGCATAGTTAAAAATCACACCCAAGGTCGAATGTCTAATTTCATCAGAAACGTAACCTTGGAAGTGTGATCTATCATATTAATCAGGCTCCAACATCCAAAACATAACAAAAATGTGTTAAAAAACAAGATAAAAATCATCTCTCCATTCAAATTTTACTTAGTACAAAAACTTTGAACTTCATTTTCTCAGAACTATAGTTTTTCGAATGCCTTTGCAACCAAGCACCCAATGACCAAAAGCAAGGTGTCATTTAAAATCTCAGCTTTTAGATGAGACCAAAACATTAATTTTGATTTTGGGACCCTTAAGGTACCTTTCGATATGCTGGGTCACATATTCAAACATAGGGTCATTTAGGGGACGCTCACTCCATTTCTAAAAGTCACATAAGTCATACTTTTCTTCTATGATATTAAAGGGGCATATTGGATAAAATTTTGAAATTTTATTTGTTGATGATTTACACTTCACTTACACTGAATAGTGTTTTTTCTCATTTAGGAATATGGCAAAGAATATATTTCTTTTAAAATTGGCTCATACTTTGAGAAAAAGGGAATTCACCACAAGCAAATTATACTTGTTCTTTGATAGTCTTTGTCCAGTTTAACGTTAAAGCAATACTATAAGATTTTAATCAGAAATGGTTTTAAGTAAAAACAGCCTAAAATGAAGGAATGTGAGTTATCTAAAAGCGTATTTTCAAGTGTATTAAAACTGTTTTGCCACAGAAAATGGTTAAAAAGCATATGCGTGCTTTCCTATACTAATACATGTGGAATTAAATTTGGATACCGACTTTGATTCAACAAATGGCCATTACAGAAATCGTTTGGAGGGTATAAATATCTACCAAAAACAAACCCAATTAGCTAAAAAATTCACAAAAGTCATGGTTGACAGGGGAAACTTCATTTTAACACTTTATAGTATTGCTTCAACATCCACTGATGAAAACTCAACTGAGAGAAACAAAATTGCTTTAGGCCAAAGAAAATAAGAACTCTGTCTCAGCTTCCCGCGCGCATTAGGTTAAAAATTTTACCGCATTTCTTTTTTTTTAGGTTTTCAGAAGATTTTTTGCTTTTTTATTTTTTTCTAACATCGAGAGAAAAAGCGACCAAAAAAAAATAGTGACCTAAAAACGTAATAAAAAGAGATTTCCGCTTGCGCATAGCCTTTTTGACAAAAATACCCAACGTGTAGCACTTAGGGTTTTGGGCCTAAGGAACCTGAGACAGAGTTCTTTTTTTTTGGCCTTAGGTATTCAAACATGCAATACAGTTGTTCATCTTAGTACATATGAACCAATTTGAGTTGAGCTCACTACTAGTTTATTCATTCACAGCTCTAATTTCTTATTAATTTATGAATGTTAGGGGAAATAGGCTGAAATACTTAGGGGAAATCCTTCAATCTCTTGGCGTGCCCACACAATGAACTTCCTGTGTAAAGAGTTTGCTGATTGGGGTGAAGAATGATGAAGCCATTTCTAAGAATTCAGGGAGGGGCTACATTTGTATTTAAAGGTACATATCCTGCTTGAGTTAAAAATGGAAAAGGTTCCCTTTTTTACAGAGAGACTCATATTATGGTTATTTGTAGTGGTCATTTTTTTACCAAAATTTAATATTTTACTTTACTAAAGTCAGTTTGGATGAAAGTTGATCATTAGAAATCACATACTGGTAATACTTCAAATGATGCGAAAATCTCAAAATGCTTGGGGAAAAGTTGTCCAATGTCCCTTCTACTTCTACTTCTACGCTTATTCTCATCAAAGCCTTTTCAGCATCTAGATGAGCTCTCTGGTCCTAGAGGGTTCCCCTACTCTTATTTCGAACGGCCGTAGCCTAGCCCGTGACGTTCTTTTACATTCGACAGTTTAGGAATGTATTTTTTAGAGATATGAAAAAGATATATGATAAGAGTTGTGAAAAGTTCACTTGAAACTTATAAATGGTAAAATGCGTAACCAAAAAAAAAAGATGGGAGCACCATACAATATATATTTGGACTTATATCATTCTGATAATCCATGTTTGACAAATGCGTTTTCTTGTAAGGACCATGATGTCGATTTTGGGAGGTATACGTAAACCATTCTGCAATTTGTTTCTGACAAGTAAGGGTCTATCATTGCCCTAACGAAACAGTTTTCTCAAACATGGAATACCATAATGATATATATCCGTGTAAGATTAGGCCTATGTTTTTTTAGTGCATACACAATTTAGGGTTTTGTGTGTTTGCATAGTTACAGTATGATTTTTGTTAAATTTTAACTTGTCAAGCATAGTTACAGTGTGATTTTTTTGCTAAATTTACTTGTCAAAATCTTTGTTTGGGTCTAAGTTTTAGTTTAGGGTCAACGTTTAGTTCGCAGTGGCGTGTGCAGGAATTTTTGACTGGTGGGGCTAGATACAAAGTTCCCCCGACTAATGAGGCCCAAAAGGTCCACCCAAATTTTTTTGTGTGTCTTTGGAAAATTTTGCGCACGCCACTGGTAACCATTCACAAAAGCAGGATGTGTGTATTTAAATATGAGTGGCTCAGAGGTTATAAAATTTAAAGGAAATGTTAATGTTGAATCCTTTGACTGCCTCATAGCAGTTACCCACACACTTATGTCTTAAGAGTTTTTGATAAAAAAAATTGTTTAGTTTATATGAAAAGCTTTAATACATTAATATTTATAAATGTTAAAAAGAGGAAGTGATGTTGGTGGGGAAACTTTTTGTGATTTACGCATTTAGTTGAAAGTTAAAAACAGTTTATTTGAAATCATAATATTTGGAAAGACTTTAAAATGTCAGGGTTACAGACAACTGCAAAAATGATAAAGCTGAGGTGTAAATGTCACCGTTGGAGTTGATGGTATGTTATATTAATGTTTTAGCAAAAAAAAACCTACCACCTTAGGGGGATATTCAATTCAAACTTGGTATTTAAATATGGATTTCTACATTATTTAGTTAAAAACACATGAAAATCGGATATTCTTTTTAAAAAATTTATTTTTAGACAATTTTGATCTGCCTATAATTTTGCTACAAATGCTGATTTCAGGATTACAGTAAATATGACATCTTAGTGACAAGTTTTGTATTATTCAACAAATTTCTCACGCATTTCGTTAATTTGTGAAAATGTCCTAAAACATCAAAGAGGAAAAATAATGTACTTTGTCATTCAAACTTAAAGAAAATAAAACTATTTTAAAATCGTTACCTCTTCCCCATCTCGACTAAACACTATTATAAAAGAAGAACATTTAAATCAAAATTGTGACCATCCCTCACAAACCTGAAGTAAAGTCTCTTTTGGGGACCGGGTTGGCGCAGCGGTAGTTCCCCCCCCCCCCCCCCTCGCCCTTGCATTAATGAGGTCCCGGGGTTCAATTCTCTCACCCGGTGCTTTATGTGCATTTGGTTTTCAGTCCATGCTCGCTTCTGCAGGTTTTTCTCCAGGTAATCCGGTCTTCCTCCTGCATTTAAAAACTAGTGCTGTTATCAATAGGCTTTTTGGGTATCGATATGCCGAGATACAAACATCCGACATGTCGACAACATTATTGCTAATCACACAGTTTGATATACAGGCTTGAGTTACCTGTAATACAAGTGTCTTTAACATGAACCGAGCTTTGAAAATGTCAATCGTCGTGGAGAAAGCTTTGCATGCATTAAAGTGCACGTCGGCTCTTTCTCTTATTTCAAGCATGTAGTTTATTTTTTTGCCTCTGCCTTGATGTCATTTAGTATCGATACTATCATTTTGTGTATCAACGTGTCGATCGATAATGGATACTTCCAACAATCCATACTTCTGACAATCGATAACAGCACTATTAAAAACATCTTGGAGCCCTGTTGAAGATAAGATTCCATTAGCTTACTTGGTACCAAGTACCAAGTTGGGTTTCCTTGGAGAAAGCCTAAACAAGGTGATTTGAGCTACAGTACACAACAAGCAAGTCATTCTGACAAAATTGTGTTTTTTGCACATTTCAAAATACCAGCTTTCAAAAATAATATTTTCTGTATGTAGTCGCATTGGAAATATGCATGATATAAACATTTAAACACATTTTTTTTTTCAAATTTAAAGGGACTAACCTAGATTCCATTCAGAATTCAAAAAGTTTTGAAAATGCTCTTACTAAAGCTTAAAATATAGTTAAATAAAACAAGTAACAAATTATATACAGAAAGTGCTGAAATCAAGAGAATCAATCTTTAATAAATCATTATGTGATGGTGGTGCGTCCAGTTTTTTCTACATCCAAAATTTGTACCTCGGATGGATTTACCAGTTAAAAGATCAGTTGAAGCTTAAGACAATTTATAATATATCTTAAAAGAGAAACAATTAAAAAAAAGTATTTGACCATCACAGGCGTACAAACAAAATATTAAAACTGGAAACTCTATTTTAACAACATTTTTTTTCTCTGGAGAAAAAATTAAAGTTGGTAAAGAACTGCAATATTCCACAAGTTCAGGGAAACTACTGGTAGTAGTTATATTAGTATAAAGTTGGTCCATTGATTCATGTAAAAAAATATAAGTAGAAAAGTAGCAGGAAGAATCTAGGTCAGTCCCTTTTAAGGTCGTTGGTCCATGAGAGATCCGCCCGAAGAATTTTAGTAAAAATCGGCATGAATGATATTTTATCGATGTAGAACCAATTTTTAAAATAAAAATTGGGGGTCACCAGACTCGTTTTTGCATGAGAGTCGGTTTAAAAACAGCATTTTTGGAGGTTTTGGGGGATAAATTAGTACAGAGGTCTATGGGAAATGTGGCAAAAGTGAAATTATTTAGCGTTGATTCAAAAAATCTGCCCGAGCATTTTTCTTAATTTTTTCACAAAAGTTGCGCACAAATATGTTCTTTCAAATAAAAAAATAAAAATTGGGGGTCACCGACTTAGTTTTCAAGAAAAATATTAAAATATGGCAATTTTTAGCTTCAAAACACTACTCAGAGTATCATGCACATGCGTATTGCGGCACTTACCTACTCGGAAACTAACACGTACTGGTACGCGTGGACGGTGCGTGGACCAAACACCTTAAAGGGACTAACCTAGATTCTTCCCACTACTTCGCTGATGGTTTGTGGTTGATGGTCAAAATTAGAATCTTTATTACATTTCTAAAAAGTGCTGTACAAAAAAAACCTGGGCAAAAAGCACATTCCCATGTCTATGTTAACTCAAAGTTGAGCATCTTTCTATTAATATAACCAAAATGGTATTATTGCTTGACTGGCCAACAGTCTTAAGCTGACAGAGTTTGTTAATTAATTATCATGGCTGCAGACTGGCTTTATTAACTAATATGGTGTTATATTAAAGTGTCTATGGTTAAAGAAGTATAGGACGTCTTGAAGCATTGACACTATAGAGGGTTTGCACGACGCGATACGCACCATACACGCAGCCCTTCTCGCCGCCATCTTGGTGGGGTCGGAGTAATTTGTAATGTTAACAAAACATCAAAATCGACTGTAAGGCCCGGTACAGACTCCTCTATCGTATAGAATTTTTTGCTTAGAATATTCTATGCTGACGACAAAATGACATAGGTCATTCGGTCACTACGTCATTTTGTTGTCAGCATAGAATATTCTAAGCAAAATATTCTATACGATAGTGGAGTCTGCACCGGGCCTAACTTGTGATTGACTTCAAATCAAGACTTGAAAATTAAACTAAATAAATGTACTCTATATCCTTGTCATCATCAGTTGTGATCTGGTATCGTGATACCTTTTAATTAATTGTAAACTCCTAGGGTACCCTTCGCCCTAGGGGTTGGTCGCCGGTATTTCGCCTGTGACCATTAGCATATGTCATTGTAGTTGTTGGATTATATTAATTGTACAATTTTGTAGAGTAAGCTTTGTTAATCATGTCCAAATTTCAATTTATGCCATTGTATATCTCTCTGCCTGATATTGCAGCTTAGCAACTTTGCAGAGTAAAGAATATAGATAAGGCGAAATCATACTCGTCCTCCAAACAAAATTTTTCCTACCAAACATTTGGTCGTGACGTCACCAAATATTTGCCATCGAACTTAAAGTATAGCTCAATTCATACTTGGCCTCCAAAAAATTTTTTTCCTACCAAACATTTGGTCGTGACGTAAAAATGACGAGTGACTCGAAACAAAAGAACTTCAACACCGAGTTCAGACCAAACAAAATTTCGCGCTAGATTGCACATGTTATTGAATTGCCATATACATTGGACCAAATGTTTGCTACCCGTTCATAGTTTAAATTTGATGGCAAATATTTTGTGACGTCACGACCAAATGTTTTGTAGGAAAAAATTTGTTTGGAGGCCGAGTATGAATTAAGCTTATGAACATTTGGTCCAGTGTATACATGGCAATTCAATAGCATGTTCAATCTAAATTTTATTGGGGTCACTCGTCATTTTGACGTCACGACCAAATGTTTGGTAGCGAAAATTTTGTTTGGAGGCCGAGTATGTTTTCGGCTATAGACTGCTAAAAGATTACAATATGACGGGACTTTTTTGTTTACCGGCCCATGAAAATGGTGTTGTGAGTACGGTGACGTCACGTGCAAACCCTCTATTAATAAAACACATATATCTTGCCTCTGATTTTGCTTTTTATGAAAATGTTCTGAGATAATATTATTCATTTTTCATTCAAACTTTCTGATAAATTTCAATTTGGCATTTAAAGAGAGACATGGTTCATTTTTTTTAATTGAACCATGTTACTCTAGGTTTTGTATAAAATATCTCTATGAAAGAGGTTTCATTTTCAAATTTCACTTGAATTGATCCGAAACCAGTTTGATTTTATTAGCAAATTTTCCTTTTTTTAGCCTCTGTACT
>JXSR01S000726.1:0-13808 GCA_000969725.1 Ophiothrix spiculata | reverse complement strand
TAGTCAGGCAAGCTGGACTAACCTGCCTATTAAGCAGCTGCTTGACTAGTTAAAGTTTTCAGTGAAGGTACCTTAAGGTCGGCATAGTAAATTACGGGCCTTTGAAGCTGAGCATAGTCAAAAATCACGTCCAAAAATCGAATTTCTAATTTCATCAGAAGGCTAGAGTCCCTTTAGATGAGTGATAGAGCGGAACGCCACGTTTACTGAAAGTTTTGGACCACTAACACATATCCGATCATCACAATTGTTGGTGTACATAAGGAATAGAGTCTCTAGTTTATATATAAATCTTTACTAGTGATTACACGTCCACAATCAACCTCAAAATGGCGTTAACAGGCTACTTCAAAATGGTTAACGCTACTTTGTCAAATATGGCAATATTTCAGCAAAATCCATAATCCGATTTCGCTGAAATTTTGGTAGGTTGAACTAGGTTGAGTAATAGTGGAATTACGTATATTTTTTAAGATTTAGAATGACATTAAATGGTCGAAAGGACATTGAATGTCGGAGCTATTGCGTGTTTCTATGCACTGATATTTTCCGTCGCTGAAAATTGCATCAAAGTTCACCTCACGTTTTATAAAACTTTATAATTGTCGTTAAAAACATTTCTCATCTTCATCCATTAACGATATATACATTTGCCGTCACGTTTAAAGCAGTGTTTAATACCGTAAATGAACCGTTTTGCTGGCAAAGTTTGAGATTTGGAAGTGAAAATACAAGATGGCGTTTTGAGGATTTAAAGATTAAAATTGATCAGTTTCATGTGTTTTTCATGCCCTTCATGCTGATTCCAAATCTCAAACCATAGCTGAAATAATGAAAAATGTTTTTTATTGCATTTTACTTACATCATGTTGAAAAAAGCATGTAATTCCTTATATTTCACGTTTGTGATGTGCACATTTCGTCTCCTACTATATACGTTGTATACACCCAAGATAATTGGACGTGTCGAGTATTGCCACAAAGGCATTTCTGAATTATCAGCGCTGCGGCCCAACACGGTGCAATTGTACAGTTGTCTATTACCGATTGATATAAAGTAACAATTTAAATATCATTTACTCTGGAAATCGAGTGAAGTTCATTCAGTACGCATTTTTCATAGCACCTGCAAAATTTTATTTTCCAAAACTGATCAGAAATAATAAAAACAAAACATGTTAGAAAAAAGGACCATCAACACATCAAGCATATGTGTTTTGTTTCTGAAAGCGTTTACCTGAGTTTAATCCTTTACTCTATGGCAAACTTTGACAGACCATAAATTGACTTTTGGATCATGTTGATGACCTGTAAAGTTTACCGAGGTGTCATTTTCAATCCTTAACAGAAAACTTTGCGGATACGTAAAAAAGTGACGAGGGCCTACTTTTGACAGCTGGTTTGTGCTGGACGGTCAGAGATGAGATGTATATTCTCATCTGATTTCTAAAGCTTCTTTAAGGTACTAAAATCAATAAGTTGATTAAAAGTTTTTATTTGTATGTTATGTTAATGTTTAAAATTCTCATCTTGTAGTATATGATTAAATGTAAACAGGGCCCTGAGTAAGAACAGCTTTTTGCTAATACGGACCACCCTGTATAAAGTTAATAAATGAATAATAATAATAGTGTGTTGGAATTTTGATGGTTTTGTGAAATCAATATTTGACCCGTATGACCATTTGTGCTTCAGGTCACCCCAACGAGCACAACCTTAGGGTTTATAATTCAAAACTCATCGAATTGCTCTCTTAAAACTTGAAAATGTATTAAAAGCAGGAACAAGTTTGAAAACCCACCAAAAAGTGGTTAAAATTGAGTGGGAATAAGCTTGTAATATTGAAATTGAGTGAGTGAGAATAAGCTTGTAGTGTTAAAGTTGAGTGAGAATAAGCTTGTAATATCAAAATTGAGTGAAAATAAGCTTGTTATATTAAAATTGAGTAAAAATAAGCTTGTTATATTAAAATCGAGTGAAAATAAGCTTGTAATGGTAACATTGAGTGAGAATAAGCTTGTGATAATAAAATTGAGTGAGAATAAGCTTGTAATGTTAAAATTGAGTGAGAATAAGCTTGTTATATTAAAATTGAGTGAAAATAAGCTTGTAATGTTGAAATTGAGTGAGATTAAGCTTGTAATGTTAAAATTGAGTGAGAATAAGTTTGTCATATTAAAATTGAGTGAGAATAAACTTGTAACATTAAAGTTGAGAGAGAATAAACTTTGGGACTGTGAATAAAAACACAGAAAAGATGACCTTTAATGAGTAGATTACCGCGTGTAGTAATAATAAAGAAACATTTAAAAATAACTTTTCAGATGAGTATTACTGTGTATATATTTATTTATCTTCAACTATAGGTCAGTATCATAAAAAAAATCAAAATGTCATTAACCTTCTGCATCTATCAGCAATAAACAAATTAAACCCATCTTTTCTTTGATAGTGCGGTATAACAATTATTTCAGAGGCTGTTCCGAGTACAAGCAGTATATGAATACTGAACGAAAGGATTTTATATATCAATGACATGAAATGAATACATCAGTTACAACAAACAAAACATCTTTTGACATTCATAACCAATATTAAATTATCTCGTCTTCCCAAGGTACCCACACCCTAACAGTTTATCGCTAATTGCACAAAAAGGGAAAACAAATTGACCCTGGGTATAAAACTAAATTATTTAAACTAAATTACTGAACGAAAGGATGTTTATATATCAATGACATGAAATGAATATATCAGCTACAACGAGCAAAACATCTTTTGACATTCATAACCAGTATTAAATTATCTCGGCTTACCAAGGTACCCACTGACACCTTACCGGTTTATCGCTAATTGCACAAAATGGAAAACAACTTGACCCTGGGGCATAAAACTGAATTATTTTACATCATTTGCGGTCATTTTGCTTTCAGATCTTCTCTGAAAGATGTCATGTCCATAGCCTTGTAGTTCCTTATATTAGATGTTACTCTCTGAGGCTCTGGTTTCTCTAAGTTAAGCCTGAAATATACAACAAAGTGATCAGATCGCAGGCCTCGATGAACAGTGAGTTTTTCAATAATGTTGTCTTCAGGTCTTGTAATGACTAAGTCTAACATTTTCCCGCCAATATGAGTTGGTTCTGAAACGTGTTGCTCAAGGGCTGTTGTTGACAAAGTCTTCTAAAATGTTCTGACTTCTGATTTTTCCGGTTTGTTCATGTGGAGGTTAAAGTCTCCCATGAACATGATCTTGCTGGCAGTCATATTCATATCAGTGATAAAAGAGTCGATTTCCTCCAGGTATTCACTCGTTTTCAAACGGTTTTCCGTAGAAGGGGGAGGACGATAGATGATGCAAAACATGACGTGATTTGACTTGTCCGTAATGCACGCATGCTCAAATGTCTTTGTTGTGATCTTACTGGGTTTGACCTGTAGGTGAAGTGTACTTTTTAATAACACTCCAATTCCACCATACAAGTCAGTTTCAAGCCGAGGAATATTGAGAAATGTGAACTGTCATGATAATCTGACTCTACATGGTAAACGTATCATGACAATGATGTCTTTCAATATTTCATTTGTTTATGTGATGTATATTAAGTGGTTGAAACGCTCTACAAAGGGGTGTCTGTTTTTTAAACTTATTGTAAACGATGTTTTGGTTGTTTTCTGTTTTTCAATTTTTTGAATCAAATGAATAACAATATGATACATAACTATAAAATTCATTGATCATGGTTATATTTGTGCAATGGTCTGTCATACACCTAAGTAATCTTAAAATCGAAAATAGTTATCGTGTAACAAAATGACAAGGATCCTCAATTGATAACTTTTGATGTATTTATCGTTTCGATAACTGAAGTGTGTTAAAAGATCAAAAACGTTAAAAGAGTAGTAACAAATGTAGTACTTGTCGCATTTTATCATAGGTATATATAGAGTGAAAAATACTGGATTAAGGACATATAAAACTAAATTAAGGACATATAAAACACATAAGATATATTCGAGTGAATAATTGCACCTGTATCTTACAGTAAAGCTCAAAATCATCTGCGTGAACCAAAAGCAATTAAAGAAATGTGTAACTTACGCAAACGTCATATCAAAGTAAATTACACCCTTGAGGGGAACATTTATGACGCCAATTTGATAGCAGGTGATACTTAATACGTATCTCCTTTTGTAAGTCGCATTTTGATTATAATCACAAAATGTTCCAGATGTAAAATATAGCAGGGGATAATTGATAGCACAGACAATTTCGGTAATACAAAAATCGCCTTTAATTGTCTGCTGAGTTTTCTTGTTCATCTAAATATCTTGATTGAGGAAGGGGTTCCAAGCAACAAAACGTGATAAAATCCATTCTTTACTGTAATAAATAATGCTGGTATGTTTGTATACATGCCATTTCATGATAAATTTCAAACTCGGGATTACTGCACATTAAAACCTTTTGATACATGAATCTTTCATTCTTGAAAGTTCTTTAAAGCTGCGAAAGGTGACGTAAGGTTAGTGGAATGGCTGCTTCGTTAAACATATATTGTAACTTTATGCATGGACATAGTAGAAATAAACTATATCCATGCTTTATGTAACTTTCAGTCATTTGTAAATCTTTATGTAACATTTGGCAACATTAATTGTTCTGAGCAACTTTGTCAATCCTCCCGAGTGTTCCGGGGCCCCTCAACACCTCAATCTGTCATCTATTTAACGCCTATTTCATTAAATTCCAAGTATTTATTTCATCATTATAAGGACCTTAAGTTTCTTCTCAAAACTCTGAATGAAAACTCTGCTTCAAGAAAGTTGAACAACAGCATCACCATAGACAATTAAGAGGAATTTTCTAATCGCCAAACTTGGTGTCTGCTATCAATAACGACTCTTCATCATTTTGCATATGAAACATTTCGTGATTATAATTGAAATACGACTTACAAAAAGGAGACTGGAAGTTTTTATCAGCTGCTATCAAAATTGGCGTCAAAAATGTTCTTTTATTTGAAGTGTGTCATTTACTCTTATACGACATTTTATGTAAGTTACGCATATCTTTAATTAGTTCTTCTTTACGCAGATGATATCGAGCTTTGCTTTTAGAATACAGGCGCAATTATTCACTCGAATATATCTTAAGGGTTTTATGTGACATTAATCATTTTTCACTTTATATCTGTGATAGCAAGCGATATATTAATGCTCCATTTGTGTCATTCTTCTCATACACTTGACATTAATACCATCTGCTTAAAAATTATAGTGAGGTGTTTCCTATTAAAATGAGCATTGGTCTTGAACTTTACAATTGTCATAATAACGATGCAAGCTTCATATCACTTTATAAAAAGCAAAAATGACTCCATATACGTATGTGTTCTTGAAAAATACCAGGTGTCCCAAAAAATGGTTACATGTAGAAAAATGATCGTTTGCAAAACGTATAGCAGTTGAAGAATTAAAACTTAGCATGACTTATTATACATACCTCTGCTAGATGTATGCAAAATGTAAGTATCACAGAATTGTTATTTTTTGAGTAATCATCAAAAAAAGATACCTATGTCAGAAACGCATTTTCTCAAAATTCAACAAAATCGGAAGCATGTTCGTTTGATATAATTTTAACCCTCGTTCAACCCCATGTGAACTTGAAATTGATATAACCAAACTTAGGTTGTTGTATACCATAGTATAGGGTAGAGTTTCTTCTTCCCATTGATAAATCATGAAAAATCGACAAGCTGTTACGTAATTATGACGTCATAAATTACTACAGGTCTGAAAATAATGTCGAAATCTGATTTTGGGCAAAATTGTCACAGATTCAAGCTTCGCTACTTCTGTTATTTCTATCTAAATGTCGGTACGACCTTTGTTACTAAATAAGGGAAATTTTAATTTAAACATGTCTTGTAAGTTTAAGTTTAAGATTAAATATATTTTTTAATTCATACAAGTTTGCAGTTTAAATAGAATTAATGTTACCTATGAAAATTTGATTGTGCTCTACGCGCCACAACTTGATTCATTCAATACAAACAACTCATTCTGGAATGCAAGTGTCCCTAATTTACATAAAAGATATACTGAAATAGAGTTCAATTATTAATAATTAAAAATTATATCATGAAGATAAAGTGTATCATTTTTGGTTTAACATAAAGTCTGATCATGATCATTTAGAAAAAAACAAGTAAATTAAAATATCAAAAAACTTGTATGCTCATTATTGTGTTGAATGTTGAACAAATGCGTTTCTGACATAGGTAAGTTTTTAAATAATCAAACAATATAGAAATATATCTTTCAAATGCTTTTTATTCAAATGCAGATAAACGACGAAAAGAATACGTGTATGTCCGAGCAAAATTCCACCGAAATGTACTCCCAGGGGGGTCTGTCAACATTGAAAGGGGGGTATCAGGCATGACCAAAGACTTCCAAACAGCACCCTAAACAAGTATTTACATATTATCAAAAATTACACCCTAAGTAAGTATGATTGTTGAAAATTTACTACCCTAAGCAAGTGATCATTTAACCCCCTAAAATCCAGGGTTGCAGGGATGCTTGAGAAAATTTGAGACGCTGAATGTGGATTTCCCTGGGATTTAAGCAACCTGTTAAGAGCAAAGGTTGAATGAACCCAATTGCGTAAGCTGAATTTTTGGAGACCCTGAAGGCGCAACTTGATCATTAGTTTCAAAAATATACCTTTTTGTAGTTTTTTAGAGATTTTAGACCCTATTCACGTTACGTACGTAACGTGCCTGATCCTAAAAAAACACCCTTTTTACGTGAATTCTTGGTCACGCCTGATACCCTCATGTCAATGATGACAGACCCCCCTGGGAATGTACTTTCATAATTTTAATGTGCTTAATTTCTCATGTATTTTCTTTTTGAAATGCTTTTTTAAAAACATTTCTGCCTACTTTTTTCATTAACGAATTTTTTAATGCAAAACTTTGAAGTCAGACGTAAATATATACCGGCCTTTTCGAACAGGTCACGTCAAAGTCAAATATCTCGCGACCACGTTTTTGTATTAAAATAAACTTATTTAAAAAATAATAAAAATCCACCCATTATAAGCTCATTCGCATATAACCTGAGCCATGACTGTTACAAGTAAAATTAAACACTTTTTAAAATGCAAATTCTTTAATTTCACAGTTCATAGTGCCTTCAAGCTAAAGCTAATTCGATTGAGTAATTGACAGTAGAGTTATCCTCAAATTTTTCCATAAGATGGATTCAAGTTCACTAACCTAAAGTTAATTATTGAAGTAAAATGCCACAAGCGTTTATCATTAATTGACTTAGTTTTCAGTCAGTTATGAATATTAGTGTAAGGATTAATATAAATAATACAAATATACATAATAACAAGCTTATTCATATTTCCATCGTCTTATTTTATCTGTATCCACATTAAATTGTTTTAATTAGAACCTTAGGTATAAAGATTCAAAGACTCATCTGTTGGTCATGCTAGACTAGAAATATTTTGGGGTAGGGAATTTAAAAAACGTCATTGAGGTAGTCGTCCTTCGTAAATATCGCGACGTGTGTATTTTATGCCCACTGCAAAGTTTTATCTACTTACAAATGGTGCATTATCACAATCAAGACATGCATGAAGACGAGTAAAGGCTAAAAATAAAATTTGATTTTACTCATAGAAACATGGTTATCGCCATGGTTAGTGCAGTGTGTTAAAATGTTTGACATGGTAAATAATTTTGGTTAAAAACTTGATGAGCTCCAAACTTTGTGTAGTTCGTATCATCATCAAGTAATTATTCAGATGTTGGATGTTAACAACAGCAATTCGCACTGACCGAAATTATATTTGCCAGATAATTATAAGACCAAACTGGTCCCTTCATCAGTGGGTGGGTGTTGTGAGGTGCTTAGATCAAGTGTTTCTAATTTATAATTGTTTAAAAGTGTTTGGCAAGCTGGTATCAGATAACTCAACCATTAAAGAGGTTCCCATTCATAATACTTGGAAGAGGGGAGACTGGATGACTTGGATTGTTTCAGTAGCTCAATCAGTACACATTTAGACAAGAAACACGATTACAATTCGATTTGATCTGTTTTGTGATCAAACTAATGTATCAGTAGTAATTAATGTTCGTTAAAATGAATAAAAAATAGTAAATAAGTCACAGAACACAACTGAAACATCAACATTATTTATAAAAATAAAAAAAAATTATGTCTACCCAACCCCATACATTTGTATAACCGGTCCCCCTATAGTTTTATACCATCCAACGATACCGAGATCACGAAAATCAGCTAAGGCGTTACGTATTAATGATTTTTGTTTTACTTCAGAATCGGAAGATCATGATTTTGGGCAAAAATGACCACCAATAAAACAAGTTCAATAAATATTCTATTCGGCTTAATTGGTAAATAAATCGACGTCAGGATTTTTTGTAAGACGCATTCATTCTAATAATAATAATGCACTACATTTATAGAGCGCAAAATACAAAGGTTCCTAAGCGCTATACAAAAAACAATAATACACTGTAAAATACATAAACACGCAAGCAAGTCAATCAATAAATAAAAATGCCTTGAGCATATGTTTGAATTGTTTGGTTGATGCAGCAGAACGGATGATGTATGGGATGGAGTTCCATATTTAAGGTGCCGCAACAGAAAATGCACGTTCACCATAGAAAGAAGTTTTTACACGTGGTCCAGGTTTTAATGCAAGTTGAGACCCAGAGCGAAGAGATTTGTTTGCAGATAAAGTTATAAGATTCTGTATGTAGATAGGTGACTGATCATTAATAGCTTTGTAAGTCAGAAGTAATATGGGCCAAATGATACGTGATTTCGACGCGCCGTATCTCGGAAACTTTGCTAGATTGTATATTTTTTGCCTCTTTTATTGAAAAGATAAATTCATCAAAGTACAATTGGGACCAAGCACGATTCTATTTTACGCCGAGAAAATGGCGACTAATCACAGTTCATTTTGTGTCTAAAGTCTATTGAGCACGTTGAGATGTAGTTACCGAGCGGGTGTGATTCCTACAACTATTATTAATAAGTCCATTAATTTAATATTTATTATTTCTACCCGTAATTGTTATCAAAAAATCCAATTCAAAGATAAATATGTCTTTATTCTGATAGTATAAATTGTAGTGACACATATAGGCCAATGACTAGAAACAAGAAATACACAGTAATAATATATCTAAGTGCTACTCCAAGCTATAGAATAATTTTGTTTTTATCATTACATGTATATCACGTAAACCGTTATCAGAAATGAATGTTTTAAATATTTTGGGAAACTATAGTATATTTGCCTTTTTCAAGACATTCAAGTAAATTATTGTTTTGCGCTCTAGAAGAGAAGAAAAAATGTCATTTTTCCATAGAAGGAAAACTATTAGGGTGTGCGGTTTGGTATCTACCGGCAGAGTTGCGCCGTTCTTCAAAAAAAAAAATGGAACGTGGCAATTGAATTGGAAAATGTTGGCAAAAGGACACAATCCCGCACCTCACTCAGGAAAAAAGCTCAACATTTCAAAGTTTAGCAGTTTCGTACCGAAACATTACTTCCTAGGAAATTGCAAAGTACAGTGTCTTTCTACTATCTCACGAAATCAAATAGTCAATAGGTATGTATTCTCTTGATAAAGTCTTTAAAATGTCTCTCTTTTTTTTAGGTAACATAGTTGTGTACTAGTTATCGAACATTTTACACCTACACGTTCCTATTTGTTCATGTGAAATGTGCAGATGAATGCCTTTTAAATTGAATAAAATAATAGCAAGAATATGATAAGCTTTGCCCGTAGGCATCAAACAGATATGGTATTTAAATAACATTGAATAACAGATACTTCTCACAATTTTCATTGAACATCACGTTATTTAACTTGAATATGAAGCACGATTTCATTCAAAAACAATGATCAGTTGAAAAAGTGGTGTAACTGTTCATTCCCTGGATATCAAGAAAATTAATAATTCTATTATAAAACTGTGTGACATTTAGTGTATTGGATTATTATCTATTCCATATGGACAATTCAGCATTCCTCTGAAATTTTCAAAAGAACATCTACCCCTATCAAGTGAAACAAGAAAATGCATTGTCAATTAAAGGGTATTTTCCAATCTTTTAATGGTATCAATTGCAAACGTCCAGCCCGTATGAGCAGTAAATGCCAGAAACTTCATTTTGCGCTACAGGTGAAAATACATGTCAAGGTCATCATTTGCCGAAATTGATTTTTTGACAGATTCACAATTCTAGTGCTTACTACAAAATACCAGGAAAGTTTGATTTTAAGACAATGATAGGAAATGTGAAATAAATTGACATATTCTTAACACGATCAACAGAAAATATAGGGCTTACTAATCTTTGAACGCGTTTATCTCAGTTATACGTTTTACTCCCTGACAAACTTTGACGGACCATAACTTGACTTCTGAGAATCGTGTTAAGTTCATTATGGTGTCATTTAAATCCTTAAAGCATGGTCTTTGCAAATAATTAAAACATTAAAATGACAAGAGCTGGCATTTACTGCTGTTTTGGGCTGGACGGTCACAATTAGGACTCTTAAACTTCCTTTGAATATAAAACAATTCGAGATTTACCACAATGTGACATGAAAAGAACATATCACCTGCTATCAAATTGGCGTCAAAATGTTCTCTTGTTTAAAATGTGTCATTTTCCTGGTATTCCCTGTCATTTATCTCTGATATGACATTTTATGCAGCTTTGCTGTTAAGATACAGGCGCAATTATTCATTCGAATATATCTTAATATCTTTTTTGTTTCATTTATTATGTTTCACTCTACCTCTAAGATAGAAAGTGGTAAATTCTACATTTGTACTTTCGTACTCATACACCTTAAATTAATGTCAACGCATTGATGTAATAGTGAAATGTTTCCAATAATATGAGCGTTAGTCTTGGACTTCAAATTGTCAAAATAACGACGCAAGTTTCATATGTGTATCACGTGTATAAGAAGTGAGAATGCCAACCAACTTCGCGGGAAAACCAGTGGAGGCGAAAGCTAAAGAAAGTCGTGAGTATTTTGGATTTGTCACACATAATTCTTATTGATGTATACATCGCAAAATTCTGATCTTCAGTCATTTTCTTTGAAGATACATTTTTAAAAAACTATAAAATCTAAATTGCTGTTATAAAATCTTGAAAAATGAATTTCTTCTTATTGATGTATACACAATTCTGATCTTCAGTCATTTTCTTTGAAGATACATTTTTAAAAAACTATAAAATCTAAATTGCTGTTATAAAATCTTAAAAAATGAATTACTTTGAGTTGATTACGGTAGACAATTGTCTACCTTTAGTCTGACAAAGGTAGATAATTGTAGATTTTTTTTTTTCTGGACAGTTTTTAAGATTTTATAAAAGCAATTTCTGTGTTCTAATAATTCCCTTGGAACTTTAGCCAGAGGCTTTTCCAATAGGTTTTTTATAAATTCATATGAATACTTATTATACAAAGTTCTATCATATTTTTATGTCATAGAAGCACATATGAAAGAGACAATTTGTGTAATCAATTAAAATATGTCAATCAAATATTGGTGTAAAGGTCGAACTAGACTCAGTCTTCACAAACAGTTTTAATTATCAAACATTTGATCATGACGTAAAACTGACACGTGAATCTAAATAAATTAAATTCAACACTAAGTTAACGACATAGTTTGCCAGCCAACAGCCAATATTATGCTATAGGGTGATTCCAAAGTAACGTTTGTGACCGAAAAATTGGAAAATTTCACTTTTAAATGGCCACAGAACCTAGCATAAACATTATATCAACAAGTTTGTTGTTGATAATGGTGCTCACTGGTGGGATCAAGACATGCAGGTGTTTAAAGATTAAATAATTGTCAAAATACTGAATAAAGTTCATGTAACATTTGGTAACGTTAGTGACCGCGCACGGAAATGTTTTTTTGCTCCAAATGACTTCAAAGTAAAAATTCTCTGACATGTTAGCGAATTTTTTATTGCGCTTTTCACAGATGATTGATAACATATTTACAAATAGTTCATAAAAGTGGTAGGAAATTCTATTGTCATGATTTCTTTTATGCAATGTTTTGTTTGGTAACGTCTGGTAACGTTTGTGACATTTTTGAATGAAAACATGTGCTCATTCATGCACGGGTAGAAAACATTCAAAATTTCTGATTAGAAAATACTTTTCACGTACCGAGTAACAAACGTATGACTGAAAAAACTGTTCATATGGTCGAATAAAAAAGCTGATTTTTTGCTTGAAATCAAAAAAGGTTTAGTTTTCACTGGAATGAGCCTAATATAAAAGAATATTTTGTGGGCAAAACTTGTCCATGTTATCCATCCATGTGGAATCATATCCTCAAGGGGTGTACATTAGCGTGTGGAAGGATGGTAAAATTATATTTTTGATGAAGTGCTCAAACATGACCAAAAATGGCCAAAAATCATGAAAAAATCATGAACATAGTATAAAAACAAAATACAGGCAGGACTGAAATTTGCTTAAAATTTCAGGAAAAAAATAAACATTTTGAAATTTTTAAAATCGATCGTATAATACTTACTAAGTATGCGTCATATGGTAAACGATACACGTGAATTATGGAGAGTAAAAGAATTATGGCATCTGAGTGGTTTGTAATTTGCAGAAACCTTTTTGATAGACTTTTAGGAGAAATATTGCACACAGTCTTTGATCTTTAACAATAAGTAGATACCTACACGGTGGCTCATACATCTTTACCACTTTTTTCTGTAAAGCTCAATTTATGAGGAAAATATCTGGAAACTTATGTTGCTTTTTATTTGATCAGATTTGATTGGTAATCTTGTTGGGTGTGAAATGGATTTCTAAATGTGATCATTTTTTCATGCACAGCGAACAACAAAATAGGCAAAAACGTGATTTTTAGGTCAAATTTGATTTGACCCCACCTTGGTCAAGGTCACTTCACTACTCAAGTTGAGTGGTCGTATTGAGTGCTTATCTGTAATTGAGTGATACGCTGGTGATTAAATGCCATTCAAGTGTACTCCAATTTCCTTCCGGAATTGTAGAGTTAGAGCAACGGGTTAGTTTTAGGGTTATGTTCAACTTACGTTGAGGTTAGTGGTTAGATTTTTGCATTTTTGTAATGGTGTTTCTATTACTTTCAATTATCCGATTTGTTAAGTAAAATGATAAGAACCACACAAAATATCACAATATTGTGATTTTATTTCGGATTTTCGTATAAGGCTTACGTTTGATAAACAACGAACAAGGCAGCTTCATGCACAAACACTTCCTAGACAAACACATAACATGAACATTTTCAAATGAATAATTTTTTATATTAAATTCAGCATTATAGCGAGAGGAAAACATTTTTGTTTAATGATACATTCCCGAAACATGTTTTCGCATAATTATAAGACATAATGTTTAAGATATACCGGTACTTTTTTGCGCTATCATTTTTCATGAATTCATCAATTACATTTTATAAAGATACTCACGTTTCTGTTTTCCCTGAAGAACTTGGTAAAAATTGGTTATTGGGACTTTTTAATTAAAAAGATATATAACCATAAATGTAATTGAATAGATCATACTTACTATTCTAACATAACTAAAGAAAAACAAAGTAAGCCAACTTAATGTGGGGAGGATAACAACATAAGCCTAATGTGTACAGAAAAAAAAATATATAAAAAAGAAGAAAAAAAAAATTATA
>JXSR01S000725.1:956-12095 GCA_000969725.1 Ophiothrix spiculata | reverse complement strand
AAAAAAATTATAAAAAAAAAAATTCTGATCGACCGACTCATTTTTTCAGAAATTCCACTTCAGGGCAACACAACATTTTTTTCTTAGCCTTATGAAGGGTACATGTATTTAAAGTTTATTTTCAAAAATAGAACCAATGATGTTTTATGGAATTTTTGTAAAAAACCTATCCCATTTGGATGACACTGCCACTCGCACTTTATATGGAAGTAGCCCCTCCCCCCCCCCTCACACATGCACTCCTGCCCATCCCAGGTATTACATTGTAACAATGTGGTAACAAAACTTTGTTCTTGACAAATAAGTATCTTTATAGTTACGTCTTGTTTTGTTAAAATTGAAAAATACATAAAAATACAGGGGATTTAAAGTGCGCTACGTCTCCCTGAAATTTCAATTCCATGCGGCCTCAGCACACTTCACAAGTAAGTTCCATTCGGCACCAAGCTTCATTTCAGGTTCTGCAGCAACCTCTAGGAGTGCTGAACCTTGATCAGCCCACATACGCACTATCACTGCACGGATCAGCTCCCCGAGTTTTGTAAAGGTTTCCAAAATTTAGTCCTTGTCCAAGGGAATTTCAAACACTCTCAACTTTTGGCACCAGCAAGGATCAAACTTGGGACCTTTTGCATCACAAGTGAGCACATTAACATTTGAGCTAACTTGACTGAAAATCGAGCGTCTTACGGTTTCGAGATAACTTGACTATTTAATTTGGACCAGTCATCCGTAGGCCTTTATGTTCTATATAATGTAAAATTTTGAGCATCTTAAGCCCCTTACATGGTGTGCTTTTGTGACAGAATGCATCGTATTGGTTCGTCTAAAACAAGAATTGGACCATCGTTTAGGATGTTTTGGGTTAAAACTGTTATCTATACACAGTTAAGGATTCTGTCAAGAATTCATATTGCACAAAATCTTCCATATTAAACAATCCTGCAATGTATTTAATGGGAATCGTCAATTAATACCCCACCACCACATCAAAATAAATAAATCTATACCCATCATATTTTTGTTGTATAATTATGTAACATTTGTAAAACATTTGAAGAGGCTAAAAATTTGTTATGTTAATTGATTTGATGTTATTTATCATCAAGAAATTGTACATTTTTGTTCTTTTTATACTATTGACTTATTGTTTTATGGCTTAATAAAATAAAGATGTAAATACCAGTTTGAGTTGTTTGTGACACTTGCTTAGATGGGATATTTGTTTCATGGTCCCAGACATTTTGGAGCTCCTTCACTTACCATATTTGATATGTGAAAAGAAAAATCCAAACAGATAGTGGAATAGTCTGCCGAGGAACAAATACTATTTACTAAATTAAAATCGAAATGTTGGAATTTGTCTTTGGGTAACATCCCTCATAAAATGGTATGTTCTTTCATTTTGGTACCAAAATACAAAATATATAAACAAAATGGGGCAATGAAACTGATTTCCTTTAAATTTTGACACGTATGAACTAGACCAACTATTTTAACACCACAGAATATTGATACAAGGTTTTCATAAACCGAATATCAGCTCCTTCTTATAAACAATTATTTTTTACAGAGAGACATTTCAGGCCTGCACTCTGTTAATGATGT
Organism: Ophiothrix spiculata; assembly: GCA_000969725.1. Classification (NCBI taxonomy): domain Eukaryota; kingdom Metazoa; phylum Echinodermata; class Ophiuroidea; order Amphilepidida; family Ophiotrichidae; genus Ophiothrix; species Ophiothrix spiculata. The sequence continues at coordinate 10,487 of JXSR01S000725.1, read as the reverse complement.
GGGGGAAGTGTCGCTCTGCCACGAGTCAAACTGGGGGGAAAGGCAGAATTATCGGCAACCTTTTAGCTCACTTCTCCAAAGAGAAATTTAATAGGAAGCAAATTGGAGCTTTGGCAGCAAATTAGCTGCAGGCAATGAAAATCTACCGAATCCTTGATTGTGGCCTGATGCTAAATGATGCATTGAGAGTCCAGTGATTCAATCACTACAACATCGCTTGATATGCAGTCTTTACACCCGCTACGAGAAGTGTCCTTGACAATTTAAGAACTGCTTAATAGAGCTATTGGAGTTTGAATGCACCATTATACATCGAGGCATGCTGGAGAGTTGGTATTGTGATCAGGATTTTCAACACATATGCATGCAGCTAGAATGAGCCAGCCCAATATGAAAAAAAAAATGCTTCCATGGAGAGATTATCCCCTCGTTCCTTGAACTTGGGTCGTTAACTAATGGAAAATACAAATAGAAGGAACGAGGGGTTAATGCTCCATGCATGTCCCTTTCTTATGAATGAAATGCAGACGACTCATTTGCATGTTTTCAAACATCTCAATCATGACTTTATTCAGAACATTTGGTTGATGAAATTAAATTGAGTTGCCTCCATAGATCGAGGCTCTTCCTGCAAATGATGGATTCGTGGAAAGGGCAAATATTCCGGAAGCTGGTCTTTAAAATGTATTTAAATACCAAGTTGTTCATTTAAGCCATTATTTAAATATTGGTGCCTCCATAGGGGGTCAGTCATATCAAAATAACTACCAGGAAATATGATTTTGTTTATAACTTGGTTCATTTGAACATACAAGTGAAAATCTATGCCTGTGTTTAAGGGTTCAGGAATTGAAACAGTAGTATATAATTTATTTAATTTGAATTAATAGAAACCATACCAGTGTGGATGCATCCACTAAAATCATTTTATTTATGATTAATATGGCCATCAATATGTAAGGGCCGGTTCTGAGTACCCTATCGTATAGAATATTTTGCTTAGAATATTCTATTCTGACGAAAAAATGACATAGGTCATCGAATAAAACACATAGTTTTATTCAATGTCATTTTGTCGTCAGCATAGAATATTCTAAGCAAAATATTCTATACAATAGGGTACTCAGAACCGGCCCTAAATGATCAGTTTTACACTTCAAATGGTATACGATATTTACAAATAGTTTGTGGTAAGCAACTGGTATGTTTTGTCCCCATTTAACAACCAAGGTAAGGCCTATATATATTTCTAAAATATATGAATCTTGAATATCTTTCTCAAATATAGGTTGGTAACATTTCTTCAAGATCAACACATTATTAGGCTCTGTTTCAAAACCTGCAGTTGACCAGAACAGCACCAGGCCAGAACTAATAGTTCCAGTCAGTTGGGTCCCCAAACAGCCGGGGCTATACTTTGAACATCCCTAAATAGGCGGGAATTGTTTGGCTTTTGGAAATATAGTCCTGCTTATTAGATGCGCTGCGTCTCGTGCAGTTGTGCTGTGTTCAACTCTGCACACGCCTATCTGTATCAATTCACCATGTGAAGAGGCCCGCATATTTGGTGTTGATCAAAGTATAGACAGTTTTCTGAATATACACTGTTTATTAAAAACCTGTGAGTGTTTCTAGACTTTTTTCAGCATTGTTAGGCACTGCATAGGCAGGACATGCCACATTAGTAGGTCTAACAGCCACTACACTTTAGTGAAACTCATAATGATATTCATGACATGGAAGGCAAAAGGATTTTTTTTACTTTGAATAAAAAGCCACAAATTAAAATCTAGATCTCCCTGCTGCTCAATGTTGAGACTTACACATGAATCCGTTATCTTATCCAGTTCACAACATGAGAAATACCAGGGTTTCAAGAGAAGTACCAGGGTTTCATACATGATAAAATCAACATGATTTTGTATGCAATGGGTGATGGAAAACACAAAATCCTAATAGTACAAATTAAAATGTGTGTTGCTACAGATAGTATGTTGAAGAGGTTCCACCCTATTATTTAAGTGATCTCCACACCAAGATCCCAATAAGAGAAATAAACACAACCAAGACAACCAATGGAGCAGAAAAGAGTTTCAGATGTTTAGTTTAGTTAGAAAGTCTATATAGATGCTTTCTGATGCATGGTGTTATACCTTCTGCCACTGACGGCCGTTTCCAGGGATCTTGTGTGACATGAACCAACTTAATTTGTGAACAAACTGAAGACCAACAACCTCTTAAATTCTCGATCAGGTACCAATCTGTTCGGTTGGAGACTTAATAGGCAAGGGGCAGCCTAGCATTTGTACACACATTAGAGGTATAGGGACAACCTACTTTTGTGCATATAACTGTTGGCAAGGGGCAGCCTTTAGGAAGACTCTTTTAAGAGCCACAAGAAAGTATCCTATAAGAACAACACATTAGAGGTTAGGGGCAACCTTCAGTGAATGGCTCATGCGAGTCATCAGTGGGAAGTGATGGCCAACATGTCTTTATAATAATATTTGTTCTGTAGAAGTCAGAGCTACTCCTGACGAAAGCTTGACAGTTCAAAACTTGTCCGACGGCGAACCCGTTAAAATCTACCAATTGTAACACTCTTAAATTTCTTGAGTTTGCAGCAATTCAACTAATTTTGACAAATTATGCTGAAAAGGTGCTTGAGCCAAAAGCACTAGCTGAGACTGAAAACTGGCTAAATAAGTAGGAGAAAGCATTTTGTGTCATCGGTTTTCTAAACCCCATCGACATTTGCACATCATATGGCCTTAAGAACTTTGCCAACAACTGAACACAACAGTTGTCTCTGTAGAGGACACTATGCAGCTAAGCTGAGCTGGTCATCAAGCAAAAACAAAATACTAAGAAACACTAATTTAAGGTACTTCAGTGATATATCCATGATCAGTTGATAAACCATTCGCATCTTGTTATAATTGTGAATTTTACAACAATAGAGAACACTCCATGCTGAATCTGCATTTCTACAACCATTTAATTCTCACAAAGGACATCACTTATATAAGACACCGATAAACAATTAAATCTTGGCAATGGACTGGCCAGTGTCCTGCCAGAATGAATAATGACTTGTTTTTGAGAGTCAAACACAGAACATGCCTGACTCATTTGTGATTGCACAGCTCGCTGACAATGCATTGTAAAATGTTGTGCGACCTATTGCTAAAGTCACACATCTAATCATCACCAATTTGTCAACCTCATCACCAAAGCCTTCAACTCACAGATGATCAACATGCATTTAGATGGACAGTTGAGAAACGACAGTGTGTAATTAAATTTCCTCTAGTCAGAAATGATGGTGATTGCATAACTAGCTGACAATGCAGACAGAGATGCCACTTAGGATCACTAAAAAATCCTGAAACTTTCAAAAAATCCTGAAAATGTGCGTAAATTTTGGCAAAAAAGCTGAAAAAAAGGCAAGGCGATATCTATTACAGTGTTATGTTGGTTGATACAACGTGTCGTTTTCAGTAGCTAAACTTCAACTTTTCTCACAACATACCATCATGGTAATATGCAAATATTGCTAATCCATGGTCCTTTGCCTCAGTTACATCTAACCGCAACAATTTTTTATAATGACTTTCACTCCAGGTATGGACACTCATGCATTATGCAGTAACTACACCCACAAAAATCAGTTGAATCTCAACATTAAAACAGCCGATGAGCCATTCAATGATGGATGACGTAATCAATTTCATATAATTCTTTGCCATCAAAGTTGCACAACTGTATTTGCTGTAAAAGAAATTAACATAACGGTCGAGGTTACTATACATCAACCTGTTAAAACTATACATACAGGTCACAGCGATAAAGTGCTTTTTTGAGTGGCAGAGTGGATGTGATGAAAATTCTTTATGCTACCAAGAGTAGTCGCTGTCAATGTGAACAGTCTGCGGTGAAACTTTTAGTAAACCTGAACATCTAACTCGCCATGAGTGTGAATTGTGTCACAAGACTTTTTCAAATTGATGAAATGAGTCGAAAGAAGATTTTGAACCAATATCAGTGTTGTAGTCGAGACCTGCAAGTCTGATATTGAGATGAAGACATTTCATTCTAAGACCATGATGAGGCCTTCCAAGGCAGAAACTTGAAGACATTTCATTATAAGGCCATGATGAGGCCTTCTAAGGCAGAAACTTGATGGATGGTCTTGAGACAAAGATCTTGTCACAAGACCTCAACAATTGACAGATATCCTGGGAAATAAATCCGATTAGACACCACTTTTAAAGCAAATTTGACAATGTCCATGATGTGTTATGTACCAATATCAGACAGCAAGGCAAATGTAGATTTAAAGCTTTTGATTTAAAGCTTAAAATTGAGAGAGTATAAAAACCTTTTGCTTCCACATCAATGAAACCACAAGTGCTTCACAGGGGTGTGTCATGTGTCCCAATGTGACAAACGTACTAATTGAAGTGACACACTTTTGCCATGAGCACCCGCCAAGTACTGACAAATGACTACAGAAATTCTCACATAGGTGATTGGATAAAGAGTGTATCATTTAGAATAAAATTGTAAGCTATTGTATTTGAAGTGCATTTATATGAAATCACAAATGTGTTGATTATTAAAGAAAGGTATATTTAGGGATGATCAAAGTATAGCCCCGGATGCTTGGGGACCCAACTGACTGGAACTGGTGCTGTTCTGGTCAACTGCAGGTTTTGAAACAGAGCCTAATATTGTGTTGATCTTAAAGAAATGTTACCAACCTATGTTTGAGAAAGATATTTGAGATTCATATATTTTAGACATAAATATAGGCCTTACTTTGATTGTTAAATAGGGACACACATATTAGTTGCTTACCACAAACTATTTGTAAATATTGTATACCATTTAAAAGATAAATCTGATCATTAACATATTGATTGTCATAAATTATCAATCATAAATGAGATGAATTTAGTGGATGTATCCACACTGGTATGTATCTTATGGCTTCTATTAATTTGACTTAAATAAATTATATGCTAATGTTTAAATTCCTGAACCCTTAAACACGGGCATAGATTTTCACTTGTATGTTCAAATGAACCAAGTTATAAACAAAATCATATCCTGGTAGCTATTTTGATATGACTGACCCCTTATATGGAGGCACCAATATTTAAATAATGGCTTAAATGAACAACTTGGTATTTAAATACATGTTAAAAGACCAGCTTTCTATTTGCCCTTTGCACGAATCCATCATTTGCGGGAAGGCCTCGATCTCGAGGTCAAATATACGTGCAGTTTGGCATATAAGCAACAAGATGGCCGCCTCAATTGCACACCCATAAATTTCAACACATTAAAGTAGTAAATTCACTCTCCAGACCAAATCTTCCCTTCAAAGTAAAAACGCAGTATGTGCAAGCTACTTCCTTTTCCCCTGGAGAAATTCTGCAGAAATGAGCAGACGATCAATTCTCTATCATAACTAAAGGCAGTATCTACAATATTAAACATATGTATATGCAACCTTTTAGCATGGGAGTGGATTGAAGTGAAATTGTATGCTAATAGGAAGTATCTGCTATGCTTTATAAATGCACATACTGCATTTTTACTTTGTAGGGCAGAAATTCCGAACCATACAAAGCAAGCTTTTTCTTAAGCAGACATGGACCAGGCCCCAGAGAAATCTGAAAAAGTGGCTCCTGGAACTCAATCGATTATTTTCTTCACAAACTTTGATTTGTACTAGAGAAAAACAATTATATACGACAAGACCAGAGCACTGTAGTAGGGAAAACTATAATCACCTGGGTCTCATTGTTTCAGTCCCACTGAGCGCAAAAAGTCAGGAACCATTGGGTAAAAATGACAAGGCGTCCACTTAAGAAAAAGGTTGATGCAAAAAATTCAATGGCATTAACAAATATATTTATTATATGTGACCATCCACCACAAATGGTCCATAATTAAAGGTGGCTTCTTGTCATTCTTACTTGTTTTAAATATGTGATGACTCACCCCGAAAAGAGGGACTTTGCGACAGAATACTTTTCGAGAAACTGATGAAAATAGGCAGCAAAAAATAAAGAAAATAATAAAAATTTTCAGCAGATTTTCTGTTGTAAAATCTGATCGCCTCGATCAATTTCAACAAGTAAGGTGTCATTTTAAAGCTTAGAAAATGCTGTAACAGATGAAAAGATAAAATCAAAATTGATATCATCTGCAAAGTTCCCCCTTTCGGGGTGAGCCATCACATATTTTAATCTGGTTAAAATGACACCTTCATGAACTTCACTTGATATCCAAATTAGGGTTTGTAAAGGTTGCCATAGAGTGAATGATGACACCATCATAAACACATTCAAAGATCTGTAAACATTAACTCTTTTGCTGAATGGTCCTTACAAAGTTTTACATTTTTTTAAATTTTGACTCATTTGTTTCTGAAATGAGACATTAAAGGTGTTTTGAGGAAAGCATAAATATTGCCAAATTACAACTTTGCGTGGTGTTTTTTTTTGCAAAAAATCATTTGCCGCATTTACAGCTAGGTCATTTGTGGTAGCTGGTAACATTTGACAAATTCTCAAGAAATAAGCGTTAAATCACTTAAAGGAGCTTGGTCCAATTTTTCAAAATTTAGTTGTTAATGTCATGTGAAAGATGACCACTAAAGAAGTCCAAGTTTCCAATTTCAGCTGAATTAGTCAAACCTTTTTGATTTTATGGGCTATTTTGTATTTCAGAGCCGCCCATAGGCCTTCGTAACTGTATATAATTGATTATGGTTACATAATTAGACACATTTTCATACATATCTCCAAAACGGAACATAACTCAGCCGTGAAATTTCACACAGGTAAAATATGAGCAATATTTTGGTACCAAAATCTCAAAAAGTTTGAAAAAAAGTTCCATGCTCCTTTAATGCACATTCAAAGACATAAGGCTTGTTCAAATCCATAGTTTATGAATTGGTTTACAAAATCGTAAATTCCTGTATCTACTTGTTGATAAAACTAGTGATGCATTCAGTTTTGGTAATCCATTGTAATCTTTTGAAATCTATAAAATTTCAATAATGATATATAATTTGTCATCTTTGAGTAACATTATCGTTCAATCAACCAGCACATAATGAATGTTTAAATTCATATGTATGCCTATAATAATTTTTACGTGCCTGATATTTTCAACGATTTTATAAATCAGAAATAGCTTTCTATTGTAAACCGTAAGAAAATTACAATAGTTACGACTAAAATATGTAACTGTCGGTAATTGGTTTACAAAATCACAAGTTCCCTATATAAATGTTTTGTAAATATATGAACAGACCTCACAATAGGCTTACATGTGGACGCAATGAAAAGGAATTACAATTTACACATATGCTAATTTTATAAAATAATTTGTTAACATTTTGTAAACTATAGGGATTTGAACAAGCCTTCTGCCTATTAAACATCATACAGGGGCGTTGGAACTGTGGGTAGATACAGCTTTGGCCGCACCACTTTATGATAGAAAAAGAGGGGGAGAATTCTTAAAAATTACCTTGTACTAGGTCCATTTTGCAACAATTAACTGTATTATTTCATTACAAAGCATTGTGCCTTCTGGTTCTCTGCAAGTGGACAACTAAAGCCAAAAGCCTGGGCAACACCACATTTATTTCGGTACCAACGCCCCTGACATTACATAAAACAATATAGAAAAAAAATCTGATTCTGATTCTGATACAATAATATAACAGAATTAATCACAAAGTACAAGTACAGTGTACAAATTCTTGAAATTCACAATATGAGTGGTGCTCTGGCAAAATGAGCGGAATCTATTAATGAGTTATATAAAACATTTAAATATTAACTGCTTATATTTATGTGATGGTAAAAATATACCATCCCTCATTGAAAGATTGATTGTCCATTTTGAGATATATTTTTACCATCACACTCATAAGCAGCTTATATTTGTATACCATCACATGGAGGGGTGATGGTATACAAATAATGAATGTTATGAGTGCAATGGTAAGAATTCTTTCATGAGATGAAAAATGAAATGTTCCATTTAACGAGGCGAAGCCGAGTCAAATGGATGGATTTGTAATTCCATGCAGCGTCTGCACACTATACAGGTGTTCGCTGACCACTGCGGCCCACACTAATAAGCATCATTTTAGGTTCTGGGACAACCTCAAGGAGTGCTTAACCTTGATCAGCCCATATATTTGCAGCATCGCTACCCGGATCAGCTCCCGGAGTTCCGTATGGGTTTCCACGAGACAATTAGCAGTTAGTTCTTGTCAAAGAGCATTTCAAGCACACTCAACTTTTGGCACCAGCGGGTTTGAACTCTGGACCTTCCGCACAGCAAGCAAGAATCTTACCATTTGAGTTTACTTGACTGCTGTATTGGATTGTCTGTGCTTACAAGGCAAAGCCGAATGAGTTGTAGTTTCTTTCTGCTGAAATTTACAAAGAACTCTTCAGTGCCTTTATAATGTTATAATGTTACACGCCACAGAGTGTTGAAAATCAGCAGTACGCCATATAAGTACTATTTTACTCTCTCTAGTTCTATGAAAACTGAGAATAATCAGATGGTTTTCTGACCCATGTTGAAAACACTTTCAAAACTTCTTGTAATGCATCCTGGTAGCTAGTGGCAGCCATTTTGAAATCTGCATAAGTTTTTAATCCATTAACGCTGGAAAAAGAAGAAGAAAAAAAGACATTTTATTAATGTCCATTATAGCAATGATTCCAAATTACAAGAAAACCAGAATCATCTATTCTCAAGGAGCACTTCAAAATGCAAACACAGGTGCTGTCGTGTTACTTTTGTTCTGATAAATGGTAACAACCTGGACCTGTCGCCGCTGATTAAGGACCCTGGCAACCCTTAATTTTCAGAAATGGTTTTTGCACACTGTAACTCAGCAACAGATCGTTAAATCCAAATAAAACTAGAGCTATTGTGCTCAAAGAGCACGACCATTTGTGATGGAATTTGACCTTTTTGGTGACCTTTGACCCCTAAGGAAAGGTCGGACGTCGAGGTCACCATGACAACTTTTGATCACTGCTTCAAGACGTGATGGTTCATTAGGTAATCTTGCAACCTTGTATTTGGCAGATATATGATTTTAAAATTTAGCAGTGAACATAAATGATAAAATCTCCAGTTACGATATTCAACAGTAGCCTTAAATTACATTTTGACCGTGGCTAGCCTCAACACAGGCCTTCCGATGTACATATATCTAGCTATAGGCCTTAGAGAATCAAGGTGAACATTTGACTCATTTGGCAAGATTTACTAAGTTCAAAGTCATAATTTCAAGAAAATGGAAAAAGGTCAAAACAATTTGACCAATAAAATGGAGGAGAAAACGTTCTTTGACAAGAATAAGGTACTTGATCATCTAAATAAGCCATACTTTAAAAAAGATCAACCCCAAACGGGGAAAATCACATACTGCAAACGCAGTAAGAATCGTATTCTACAAAGTGGTAAATAGTTCAA
>JXSR01S000724.1:88171-105231 GCA_000969725.1 Ophiothrix spiculata | reverse complement strand
GCTTTAGTTTGCTCGCAAGACATTTTGTTATTCAAGAGCTCAGCTGTCAGATAAGTCGATGCCTTTTCAGATCCGTTGTTCAAAAAGTATCCGTAGGGGTTACCATATACCTCATCTCTGTTACAAATCGTGTGCGTATGTATCATGGATTGTATGCATCAAGCTAAATATACAGGGTGTGCCAATAAAAACGCAAGATTTGAAAACAAAAATATTTAAAATATAAGCAGGCCATTTTTCTCATCAAAAACTAAATGATATTAAAATAGAGCTTCTCCTCTTCATTATGCCCTTTATTTCATCCAATTCGGATATTCCTGTCCGGAGATACAGCATTTTCAAAATGGAGTACAAATTTCAATCTGGTCCGATTTGTGGTCATCGGATGAAGTATGTTAACCTACATGACCTAGGATGATATGCATTCAAGACATTAGCCCCTATTAATGTAAACCCGCTAAACTAATTTTACAGTTATTTGTGGCTCAAAGATATTATTTGTCAATTATTTTCATTGAAAACAAAACAGATGATTAATTGAAGAAAGAATTATAAGCAATCATGAAATTTAGTTTTAGCAGTCTCAGCTTTGTTGCTTTTAGTTGTGGTACTTCAGTCAGTGTCAGCTCTAAAATAAAACAAAAATACAAGGGCTTTCTTATTAACCTTTTATCATAAAAATGAATAGATAAAATGCGAGACTCGGAGGCAGTAGCTGCAATTGTATATTTAGGGGAATTACATTGCGTATCAAGATAAATTTTACAATCAAGGTCCACATCATACCAGATATTCAGAAATGAACTTGCATTCCAGTTTTGGGAAACTTTGAACATGACATTTTGGATAGAAAACAGTTGAAATCGTTATTTCTGGCAATTGTAAAAGTTATTCTGACATCCTTTTTAGCTTATTTGGAAACTTTCCATGAGCTTTTGATATAACACTAAACAAAAAATGCAAGTAAGCGATATAAGTTTTCATCTGGAGATGAAGTAGTTTGTCATTTAATGTTTTAATTGCCACTAACCAAAAGTTACTTTTGGTTATTGATCATCGAATTGAGATCAAGAAATCGGACCAACCCAATTTGTAATGGCTTCACAGAACTTGTAATAACTTCAGAATTAAACGCTCAAATTTTACGAAACAAAATGCTATTTGAAGCTGAGATTATGTACAATAATATATGATAATTGTTTTTATTACATGTAGCCTAATTCTCTCAGAAAAAAATCACAAAAAATCTTGCGTTTTTATTGGCACACCCTGTATATTGGATGTCTCGAAGAATCCGTGGAATTGAAGTTTTTATTATTGCGAAAAGGTCAACACCTTTTAGCAGAAAGCCACCATTATGATGTTTTAATTTGTATTTACCTTTTGTATATTCTATCTATTTATCTATTTCGAAAGCAATGATGAATTTTCTCCACTGTTGTCTGGAGAAAATTCATCATGGCTTCCGACCGCGGTCGAAATAGATATTGATTACAAATAAAAAATAAAGAATAAACTGTTCATTAATTGCACGATTGTCTTAACAGTGTCAACATCCAAGTCAGGTGATATGTTAACCATTAACTTTCATATCTTGAACTTATCAAAGCAACAATATATTGACAACACACCATGTCGGTTTAATATCTATCTCACGCTTCCATTTACACTTTATAATGAAAAATACTCAAAGGGCTGTTTTCTAGTAATTTAACCAACCGACTAAAATGATCATAGAAATTCAGATGAAACTTATTATTGTTAAATGGATATGATCCTACGTTGTCTATTGTATTCAATTTGCACGAAATACATAATCTTATGCATTTAAACAATAACATAAGAGGAAAAGAAGTCGGAAGTTCTTGTATGACAGTAATGTGTGATTGTTATATTCAATAAGTATGTGATAATTGTAAATTAGCGTGTTACAGTTAATTGCTTGAAACGTAAAATGTAGACATATTATATATAACACAAGTTTAACATTTTTGACTAGTAAAAATATAAAATGGGTGTAACAAATTGCAAAAGAAACGACTTTAAAAGGATAATATCAAACATAATACAGTAACCTATCAAAATCTAGAAAAATCTACTTGGTGGAACAGTAATTAATTTGCATAAAACAGGGATGAAGTTTCAAAATTGGTTAAATCATGTTAAAAACCATTTCAACGCGTTCCTCTCCACATAAAGAAAAAGAAAAAGTATACTTTAACCTTTTTCCGAGGTATGGTTAATGAGTTACATTCAATTATGTGAAAGGTCATGTCAGGGGTTACAGGGCTAATGGGAAACAAAACATTCAAAATTGTCAGATTTTCTTCAAAATGGTCTCAAAATGTTCCTTTCGCAAAAATAATAGTTTAAAGTACTTTAGACCAGTCGTTACTATCAGGGAAAACATATTTACCCTTGCATTGGAACAAGTAACCCGAAGTTTACTTTGATCTGTAACCATAGCAACAGTACATCTGAGCCATTACTAAATATTACTTCGTGTGGAAAGTTTTGCAAAAGAAACAATTTGAGACTATATAGAAAAAAATCCGATGATTTTTGAATATGTTGTCTCCCATAAGGCATGTCACGTGACCCCTGATATGACCTTCCACTTTGGGGATATAACTTTTTAACCATACTACGGAGATAGGTAAAAGTATACTTTTTCTGATTCTTTGTGAAGAGTGGAACTCAATAGAATGGTTTTTAACATGATTTTACCAATTTTGAAATTTTACCTCCTGTTTCGGCAGCCATTTTGTTTTATGCAAATTAATTGCTGTTCCAATTTTTGATATATTTGTCTGATATTATCTTGTTAATATCATCACTTTTGCAATTTGTTTTACTTTTGCTTATTATAATGATTAGCCTATTTCGGTAAGTAAAAGGAAATCTCAAAGAGTCCACTTGCTAAAAAGGTTATTGTGATCATTCAAACGCAGGCACTAAACAAAATGATTTATTACGCTAACTACAGAAGACGAGGAGGAAGAATGTTTTGTAATACATGTAAATGGCATATCATAACACATTTTGCACAATACAACGTTCAACCCTAGATATATGTTTCCTAAACCAAAGTGCATTAATACCCGAGGTCTGAACGAATAAGGAAACATTTCGGTAAAGTATTCAAAAATCCCTGAAGGTACTAAAATATTACATGCATCTGTAGACACTTATTTTATGATGGATTAAGTTATGGTGTTTAAAATGACAGGGGAGGATTTATAAACAAGCCTTATGGAATGGTATACATCAACATGTGTAAGCTAATGGAGATGCTGTTAGCAATGTTAACAAGGTATAGAAGAGCAATATGGGTATATTTCATTTTATACATCTTTATATTAACACAAGCATTTATATCTCTAAGGTATGAATGTCGTTTGACTACACTGAATTGTACTTATTCTGAGAAAATGAAAAGGAATAGTTTTAACACGTATGAAATAAGTGCTAAACGCCTTTGGATTTTTTGTTTGATTAATTGAAGGCAACGATGCGTTGATAACAAGAAAAGTCTTTGTTGTCACACCATACGCAAATCTTATAACCATTATTAAAGAATATTTTTTTAAATATAAGAAAGTGTTTGGTGTCGACGAAAAGAAGTAACTTTTTCGACACATTTCAAAGTTTCGATTATACTTTGTGAGAATTAAAGATATCATTCCCCATTCCTGTGCCGAGAGGGAGAACCAACTCCCAACTAAAGGACAGAAGGCATTTAGAAATTTAAAAAAAAGTGTTAGTTTTATAAAGTCGAAGTATAGACTTTTAGCTAGGTATCATCATACCTTATGTTCGTCTTATATATTTCAGCTGAAAGATGATGATATTGTTCTGCAATAGTAATGTTGCAAGTTTTCTGAGTAGGAGGTACCATTTTGACAAGCATTAACCTTCGTCTAACCAAGCTATTTTTTGTAACACGTCTAACCAAAGGGAAGGGGTTGTTGCTACCTCCCTAAATTTTTAAAACGGAACCCCCTATGTACTTGGTTTTGCTATAAACAGATAGGTAAGATCCTTCCCTATCCAACAATATCAAAATCACAAAAATCGGCAAGGTGTTACGTTATTATGACGTCATAAAGGTCTTTCAGATCGAAAAAACGGAATTTTGGCAAAAATGGCCGTCAAATTTGGCCATAAAAGTTATAAATAACGGAATTTAATCAGGGTTTTTGCAAAAAAAGAAGGAAAATAATAATTTAACATGCTCTGCCAAATGCTATTCTTTTTCAAAATGGCGATTTAAAATTTTCAAAAAAGTTGTCGTGTTCCATCCACTCTTACACCCCAACGGGCTACCCTTACCGTAGGTGGTATCCCCCCCCCCCTATTTTTTCATCAAAATGACTGCAAAGGCTGTAAAAATGATTACCCGAATGCATGGAGTAGGTTGCTTTTGCGTTTTTATGCTGCGGGGAAAAAACCTTAGGAAGGTTGCAACAACCCCCTGTTTAGACGAGGGTTAAATAAAGTTCAACAACTCAATGTATCACCTTATACAGGAGCTAACTATTGTTGATTTGTGATGAATCCACAGTTGATATTCAAATTAGCGCGTCATGCACGGCACAGCGTTTACTGACGTGCGTTTAAGCAGTACACACCGCGCGTCGGATACTTCAAGTACGTGCAAAGTCTGGTGCTTGGATTCGAACATTAGCATTTTGCTGCAGATTCTTCAGTTTTATTAACACTTAACTGCATAAGTTAGTGCATAAGGGGGAAAAAATCCCGCCGGAATTTTTAAACAATCTTTTCACCATACATTCATACAGTACTCACAAGCAACTTTCAGGAAACAATAATAAAAAATATATGTACCGTATGAAAATGGCGGAAAAATAACTGATTTGTGTCTCGCAACACTATGATTTAAATTTTGGTCAACATTTGAAAAACCTACTTCCCGAAGAATTTTGTTTAATGAAATTTGGCTTAAATGAATACATTGACATTGCTGAAATAAATTTGGATAATTTTACTCCGGGGCGATTTTATGGCAAAATCAATTTTGTTCACCCCCACCACCAAAAAAAAGGGTTAATTTATGCTAATTAGCTCAAAAACAACGCGGCCGATCTGATTTTTTTTTGCCAAAAGAAGCGTAACTACTTTTTATGGATATTTTACTCCGGGCGATTTTATGGGCAAATCATTTTTTTCACCCCCACCAAAAAAACAAACAAACAAACAAACGAGTGCTAATTTATGCTAATCTGGCCGATCTGACTTTTTTTCGCAAAAAGAAGCGCAACTGCTTTTTAGGCAATTACTAAGATTCTTAGCTCGAAATATCCCGGCATTAAAATGCGAGAACCAAACAACAAAATATTGGGCACCATGGTGTGGGGTACCTTATGCAGTTAAGTGTTAAGATGAATAGGCCACTCTGTTAAGGGGGGGGGGGGGTGAGCACGTTACTCAATTTTACGTTTTTGCAAGTTTATTTTGTACCATAATCACAAAAAAAACATTTTTTGGCCAGTTGTGCTTCCAGACAAGCTTAAAATATCAAATTTAAAAAAAGATGACTTCGGAATGTAAATTTTAATTTAAAATACACACTCAGATGTGTCATTTTTATTTTTTTAGCATGCTGGCCAGTTTTTTGACTTCCAGGCCAAATAAGGTCACTTTTTTTCAATTTTTGATCATTTTTCAATAAAAATTGAGCGTATGTACTGATATCAGAATCATGAAAAAGCAAGAGCGAGACAGTACGCCATTTTCTAATCCTAATTCTATATTAAACGATTATAGTAATTTGAAAAGCCATACGTTTGCCAAAAAACCCTTTTCAATAAGCTTTCTTTCAATGCATTACAACAACTACCCTTTTCTTAATTAAAAAAAAAATCTTGACCTTGAAATGTGCTTAAAATTAGATATAGTAAAAAATAACTAAATTATCTGCATTCAGAGCATCTTGGCTCTCTTTGACACGTAATACTTGACATTAGATGGGCAATCATTAAATAGCAACGGTAAATTGAAAAAAATGCCTCGAAACATAGCTCAATACAATCACTAGAAATATCGCTTTTAGTACAGTTGTAATGTTAATGTAAAGATTTTGGGATTACAATTAAAGTATTTTGTGTTTTTTTGTTTTTCAAAAAAGGTTTTTTGTGCTGTTTGATATGGGGAACTCAATCAAGTCCAAAAAGGAGGCCATTCAGTGTGAGAATCAAAAAAAAAAAAAATACAGGTCTTTGAGTATGAAAATGGATGATTGTCTATTTATACAGTTAGCACTGAAATCAATCAACGGCTCCAAACAGGAATCCATGTACTGAAATAAGGATATCTGTTTTATTTTCTGTTAGTGTTTAGGCCTCTTCACATAATTTGTGAAGACGGCATGAATTGGTATTAAGCCCAGGACAGAAAAAAGGGTCATAAATGTAATACTTGGAAACAAATGGGCATTGGGTGTAGACATAACCAATGATAACTATGATAAAATAACGTATATAAATTTAAACAAAATTCTACATCTGAAGAGAAGGAAGTATGTTTTGTAATATTTATGGCATATCACAACACGTTTTCACGTTCAACATGTTCAACGCCTCGATATATAACAATGTTTCACAAACCAAAGTGCATCGATGCCCGAGGTCTAAACAAAATGAGAAATATGTAGTGATACAGGTAAAGTATTAAAACATCCCTCAAGGTACTGAAATGTTACACATATGTAAAGGCAAACTTATTGTATGATATATTAAGTTGTGGTGTTCGAAAATGACAGGTGTGGATCTTTAAAATAAAGCCTTATTGAATGGTATACATCAACATGTGTTAGTTAATGTACTCGTAGATGCTGTTGGCAATGTTAGCATGAAATAGCGCAGCGAAACAAAATGTGTGTCGTTTTTATGCGTCATACACTGATACAAACATTATCTCAAAGGTATAAATGACGCTTGACAACAATGTAAAGTAGTTATTCTGAGAAAATATAAAGGAATATTTTGAATAAATATGGAATAAGTGCTAGACGCCTTGGGAATAATATATATGTTTTGATTTGTTGTCATACCACACGTCATACGTGTAATCATAAAACTATACATAGTTTATTAAACACAAGATCGTATAGAACTCTATTTGTCTGTTTGATGTTGAAAAAAAAAGTCTTCTTCGACATTTTCGGTGTCTTTATTATACTTCAAGTTAAGATTATTGAAAAAGGTTATTTCTCTCTAATAAAATGCAACGAGCGTTAAGAGAAAAAAAAAACAAGTCTAAAGGCGTAAAAGTTAATGTATTGGCAATTACTAGTTTAGGCATCAAAAATATGTCTCATTCTGCCTAGATGCATAATGATGTTCTTCTTCTGTGATAGGGAAAACGTAAATGTTAGGAGTAGGAGGTAATAGCAATCTCTCGCTCTAAACATACAGGGAATTAAGGCTTATTCATACACTCTGCGTTAAGTGCGCGTTGAAATTGTAAATCTAATTGGACAGTTGGTAACTTATACGCATTCATTAATCTCGTCTAGTTGCACGCTGCGTATCGCGTAGTGCGTTGTACAATTCCATGTACGCGTACGCGTAACATGCTCGCGCGTGTATGGCAAGTTTCATTTTAAAAGAAAGGTAAATCTAAATTACAATGATTAACATGTGACGATGAATGGTTGTATTTTATGTTTTATTGAAATAGCAAACACATATTAAAATAATTACCGGTATGCCGTTTAAATTCATTGCAATTTTATTCTAATAATTGTCGTGTATGAATTAGATTAATAACTGCTGTTTACTTGGCGCTCGTGAAATTGTACAAAAATAATGCACCTTGTGCTGAAGTCGAAGTTGTCCAACTCACTCGGCTGCGCCTCGTGACTGCGGACAACTCCAACTTCAGCACGCGGTGCATTATTGTTGTACAATTTCACTCGCGTCAAGTAATACGCAGTTATTAATCTATAAATAGCACCTACATATCACAGGTATCTTGCAGTAGTTACCTCTTTCTGCCCCTTGTCTTCAATACATGATGTTAGGTGGTACACGCGGTAGCCTCAGGGTTTTCTTTCACAATATTTGACACTTTTTACGTTGATACCTGTCGTAACAACACTGATTCACGCTGTTTATGTTGACAAAACAACATTGTTCTACTTTCATTGTATTAAAGTTTGATAAAGAAATGGTAAATTGGTCAAGGTTAAACACACAATGTTCAATATATGACATCTTAAAAACCTTTAAAGATGTCATGTTGCACCAGGGAACCATTCCACGCACAACCCAATATGTTTTTGTAAATTGAGGGGCGTTGAAGGGTCATTTTATGTTTTGCTTCCAAGCATCTTATGGGCGAGGTCAAGCGTGACCAAGACATTTAATCACCTGCTTATCGCTCTATTACAGATAAATATTCCATATAACCATTCAAATTAAGTAGTGATAAACTTTCAAGTTTTAATCAAGTTTATTCAAATTTTTTATTTTCTGTTGTTGCTACTATAATTGTTGTCATTGTTTTTGTGGCTGTTATTTTGTAGTTACTTTCCTGAAAAGGTATTATTCATAAATAATGTTTTCCATTTACGCCTTCTACTGTGGTGACATGGTCATGTCAGTTCGATGATAGTTGCAAATGTTGTTATTATTGTTACTGAGGTGAACCCCATCGGAATGGGATAAAACTGAGTCTTCTTATAAAATTTTAGTTTTGTCAAAAACGGCTCGACGGATCTTGCTCAAAATTTATCCAATGAAAGACTAAACTATATTAATTAATTGGATGAAAAAGTTTCTGAGATATGATCAAAAAGGGATGCGCTTTTATTGGAACACAATGTATATATGCTTTGCTTTGCTTTTTAGGATGAGTATTCTACATATGTTTGAATGTGAAGCTTATGAGTCAAGAGTAAGAAGAGTAAGAAGCTTCAAACATTTAAATGACATTGTTATATTAGGTGTTAAATGCAAACGGTTGCTGTAAATACAGACTCTAGGCACAGTCTGTATATTTTACCTTTAAGAATTTGACGGTATGAATGTTTCATAAATTGTATGTATTACTTATCAAATTTATTCTAAACATGGCTCACAAAATGTATTGCTATTCAAGATCTCAACTGTCAGAGAAGTCAATGCCATTGCAGACTCGTTGTTCAAAAAGTATCCGTAGGGGTTACTGTATATCTCATGTCTGTTACAAATCTTGTGGGTATTTATCATGGACTATATGTATCAGGCTAGATATATAGAGATTGTCTGGAAGAAACCTTGAGACGAAAGTCTTTTGATGCAGAAAAGGTCAACACCATTTAGGAGAAAGTCAAGAACATTATAAATTGTAATTTTTCATCTTTAACCCTTTGACTAAAACTGTATGATATCAATGATATAAATTGGATTATATAAATATTATAAGTTATCACATGGCAATGGTACCCACAAACACCATCGTGGTTCCTAGAAAGCAAATTGCTCCTCTATTGCACTGTAAAAACATAATAGTGCATGCATTAACTTAAGTTAATTAGAATAACTGTTTACCAATTCTTCAACCAGAATGTTGCTATTTGTCAAGCCAATTTCGCCTTTTCACCGCTTTGCTCATTATTTTGTATTGTATTTTACCATACGTACATACATAACTTAACGTGCATGTACCTGTTGTTGCAATTTCACTCACAGAGAAGCAAACGATTAATGTAACTGTTTGACTTTAATATAGCGTCAAACAGTCAGATTTTTACGCTAAGTTACCGTGACACATACGTTAACCCTCGTCTACCCAGGCTGAAAATCTGAAACTTTCAGAGCATGTTATAATTATTATTTTCTTTCTTTATTAGCAAAAAATCCGACAAAAATCAGTTATTTTGCAAAATTTTTATTTTGGTGAACATTTTTGCCAAAATCTCGATTTTCCGACCCGCACGAAATTGATGACGTCATAACTACGTAACGTCTTGGCCGAATTTTCTGATCTTGGTATAATTTGATAGGGAAGGACCATACCTTAATATTGATTTATCCAATGGTTTCATGATTCCACAAGAGATAAGCATTTATAACGTTCCAGCATGATTCAGATCTCTTCTAAATGTTAAATGAATCACCTTGACTTTTATTAATACTGGTAAAAATTGATAAGATTTCAAGTTTTGTCCCCTGCCTTTCCCTAAAAGCAAGATAATAGAAATAAAATAAATGTTTCTTTCATCATAATTACAAAATAATAATCAAGTTTTAAAACTATGTCTCGCTAAAAAGCCCTTTTAAAACCTGTATTAATTCTATTTCGAAAATGCAAATATGTATATTGTCAAAAGTCGCAAACTTGAACCTCATGTGGACTTATATCAAACATCATTGCTGTTTAGGATTTACAGGTGAATGCTTCAAAAAGTATCTCGTGACTTTTCATTTACTCTCAGGACAGTTTGTAAACTAATAACCTAGCTGTCAGAAACGTCGATGCAGACAGTATCCGTAGGGGTTTCTTTATATATCATGTATGATACAAATATTACGGATACTTATTATAGATTACATGTATCACCTCCAATAAATATTGACCCAATCCGTAAGTCAACACTTTTTAGCAAAAGAGGATACAATCACACAAACTGGGATATTTTAAAACTCATAATGCATAATTAAAATGGTTTGAATAATTTGAGTATTTTTGGAGCAAATATATCACAACCTTAGCTAACCAATATAAATGTGTAGCATTATGGTAATATATAACTCTCTAATTATTCTCTCCATATGTCTAGCATTCTCATTTCCATTGTGTGTGCAATGTCCTTAGGGCTCATAGAAATAAATTTGTCTGGAGCACCGACTCTTAAGAGTATTACGTTATCCAAACTGCCGACCATTAGACCAGATAAATGCATAACTTCTCTTTTATTGATATGGCTCCTAACAATGTATTTCACCCATTCAAATGACATCTATATGTCAACAATCTTTACATACATTTAACATTGAGTGAATCCTCAGGCAGTGATATGACTTAGTGGCGTGTCCAAAAGTGAAGGGTATTTCAGTCTAGGAATCCGTGACAGATGATTATGGTCGATTGCTTTTAATTCACAATGTTGACATAAATGGTAACAATCGCGTGACTTTCCAGAACAATACAGTGTTTTGTATAATCTTAAAAACACAATTTAATAGTCTATAAATCCTTCAAGCATTCGCAAAGTTCTTTGTTTACAATAACATATCAGTTGCTTTCTATATATATTTACAGATGTGATATGGTAATTTCCACTATACAATGAGTTATGTCCTTAGGGCTCATATTAGGTAGATTTGTCTAACGCACCGACTTCTATATGAGTATTATAATAAACTGCTGAAAACAAATCAATACGTAAGAGTAATATACTGTATCATTGATGCTGCTTTAAATACTATATGTTTAACTATCAAAAATGTTTACAGATGTCAATAATATTTAAATGTTTGCAATGCGAAATGTTTATAAGAAATGTATTGTCGAATTCATTTGTGAAGCTTTATAGTATAGGGAATCCGGCAAATGTAATATAACAATTAACTATTTTGTCGTTTGTGATTCGGTATTACTATTAGTACACTCGGTAAGTATATGTTATTTCTGTCACTATAACTTATAGGATCATAGGATCATTCTTCGATAAAGTGTTCATATCTAGTCTCAACCATTGTAACTTTTAACTGCTAATACGTATTGACTCATGACAAACTGACAAAATCATAAACCCTAATGGTTTCTGAAGAAGAAACAGTGCATGGGAGATTAAAACATTATTTGAGCATTTGTGAAAGCTTGTTAGCATGCAGATATTTTTCAAAACGGGGACTTGTTATATAGGAGGGGTGGGGTGGTAAATATGAATATTTTTCCAGTCCAATTAGTTTTAACCTCTTAAAATGCATTCGCTCTCAATATCGTTTGAAATGCTTGATAATTTGGTAGCAAGTACTTCTGTCGCATTGCATGGGCTCGATTCTTGGTCCAGGCGCTGTATGAGCATTTGATTTTCAGACAACACTCGTTTCGGCGAATTTTCTCCGTTGTCTCCGGTATTCCTACTGAACGTAAAACTGCCTCACAGCCTACAACCATCGCCGATTTCACAAATGCGACGCATAACAAAGTAATAAAGGGGCATCTAAGTATTTTGTCACATGTTGAGCGGTCATTTTGATGAATTTAATCCTGATCTGGTGTACCCGTTAAGGGTCAGAGGGTTTGCCACCTGACCGCATTTTTGTAAAAAAATCACGGATTGTCAGTATTGTATGACGTCAATTATATTCCGAACCTTCTAGTCCGATTTCAATGATTTAGCAGCAATTGAAAGAGGAGACACTAATGCACTCTATACTAAGGTAAAAACAACTTAACCTTTGGTAGTTAAATATCATTTTTTAGTGGGTAGTAGTTAACCCATCTTTGGTAAAAAACCTTACAAACATTCTAAGGTTAGCGAAAATATATAAATGATACTAGAATACGGAGCACATACTCAGATTTTATGTACATGTCTAAGTAATACAAGTAAATTGAATGCGAGGTAAACTCGGATAAAATAGCATCTTTTTATTACAGCTCAGGATAGGAAGTGTGTTTGCAATTTAAGTGGTATACAAAACCATATTTCGCACACTATAATTTCGTGTAACTATTGATATCCAAGACTCAAGTTTTATGACTCTTAAGTGCAATGTATTAATGCCTGTGCACTACACAAAATAGAAAGTAAAGGATAACATACGTAACGTATTAAAGTATCCCTCAAGGTACTAAAATATTACATACATCTAAAGCAAACCTATTTTATGACAGATTAAGTTATGGTGCTTGAAATGACAGGCATGGATTTATAAGCAAGCCTTACGGAATGGTTCCTATACATTGTATAAGTTAATGGAGATGCTGTCGGTTCGGTAATATTCGTAAGAAATAGACCAGCAAATTAAAATGGATGCCATTCTTATCCGTCAATATATTTGAGAGGTTAAAATGACACTTGATTACACTGAAAACATGGTTATTATCAGAAAATAGAAAGAAGTACTCTAATTGCAACATACCTTGGGAACTATACAACTTTTTAAAGGCCACCATACATTAATTGTAATTCATGTTCGTCACATTAAACACGTTAATATATTTTTTTCCCAAGAATTATTTCAATTACAAGTAGATTAACCCCTGTCCTCATCCTTTTTTGTAACACAAACTCCGAAGGGGGATTGTGCTATTAATAGAAAGGTATGATTCTTCCCTATCTAACGATACCAATATTAGCATATATGCATTACGTTATTATGACATCACAAAGAACTTTCGAACCAGAAAATCAGGCAAAATGGCCACTATGGGAAAAAATGGCTACCAAATCAAAAATGTTGCTATAAAATTCTAAATATCGGATCATAGGATTTTGCTAATAAAGAAGATAAATGATTATTCTAGAAGTCTTATAGCATGCATACATTTTTCAAAATGGCGACTTCTAAATTTCAGGGATTTCACCAACCTTTCACCCAACACCCTAACTTTGACGGTCTACCCTAATCCCACCTTAGGTGGTACCCTCTAATTGTTTTATCAAGATTAAGTAGCGGGAAAACCTTTAGGAGGTTGCAATATCTCCCTTCGTAGGACGAGGGATAATATATTTTGCCTGTTTGATGCAGACAAAAAGATAAAAAGATGTAGCTGGGTCTACACTGCATAAATATTATGATTTGGTTATTTCCTGCCCTATGTATTGTAATTTGAAGTATCCATTAGATGATCTAGATGTTCAGTTGTTATGATCCCGAATCAATCCCAAGCAGCGGGTTTGGAAAAAAGTTGGAATTTGTTGGTAATAGTATTTCATCCTTTGAGTATACACGGTCTCATGCTGCTCTCTGCTCTGATTAAAAATAATGGCATTCTACAGTGATAGGAAGGTATTACGTTTTTGGAGTAGGATGTTCGTTGATCCCGTGCTCTTAAAGAATATCATCAGCTCATATTTTTTCCAGAGCAACCATTGGTAAAGTTTCACAATTCAAAATAAATGCGTTGAAACAGCCGTTTTTAAGCCAAACAAAGCTAGAAATGGAACATTTGGCTAGTTGGAAAACATTTTTGTCAAATTAACAGTTTCTGGGACAAAACATTGTTACCTTAAATACTCTTGGATCTGGGGGTTGGTTTCAGACCTTAAGTGGCGAATATGTGTCAGTACATAATTTGTATACCACCTGGCCCAATATTTCTAAAATTTTCGATGGATTTGTTTTACCAGAATGCGTTTACTTTTAAAGTAAATTAAGTTACGCGTGCATCTTAGTCAATTTTACATCTATATATCTACCATCCATATCCTAAAATACAGTTTATAGTCGTAGTTTTTGTATTTGAAACAGCATGTGCAATACTTTTAAAATGCATTTGTGTTAAAAGAACTTCTGTGTTTGTTTGTCTTTGTGTCTTATTTTACAATGAACTACGTAGAATTTAAGAAATCAAACATGGTTCATATGTGTACGTCCATTCCAAATAAGCCGTAAATGCCACCTCTTTGTCATTTTAACTTTAATTATTTGCAGAGACCATACTTTAAGGATTAAAAAGACACCTTTATGAACTCCACATGTTTTCCAGAAGTCAACTTATGGTTGTTAGGGAGTAAAACGTATAACTGATATAAACGCGTTCAAAGATCAGTAAGCCCTATATTTTATGTTGATTATTTTAAAAATATGCACATTCATTTCACATTTTCTATCATTTTCTTGAAATGAAACTTTGATGGTATTTTGTAGTAAGCACAAGGATTGTGAATCTGTCAAAAAATAATTTCGGCAAATTGTGACCTTGACATGTATTTTCACCTGTAGCGCAAACTGAAGTTTCTGGCATTTACGGCTCATACGGGATGGACAGACAAATATGTGTGTGTGTCTGTTACAAGATAACCAGTACTTACCCCTTTAAAAACTGATTTCAGTTGTTGCACGTTGTACCCTTTGGGTTCCAAAAATTGTATTTTGTTATAACGGTTTTTTGTTATTTTCGTTTGACAATACAAGACCAATAACGAGAGAAAATCACAAGAATAATAGTCTATATTTTGAATAAATTATTGTGGGTTTTTTTCACTTTCTATCAAAAAATTTATATTTTAAGCTTGGCTTCTTTGTTTCAAAATAAGCACCCTCTGCATTTGTGTTACTTATAAACCTATTGAGGCCCGCTTGTTAAAAGTGTAAGTACAGCCATTTGCAGCAACTGTTTTATACGTTAAGATTCTCGTAATCTGTTTGCAATTTGATACCAACATTCCACGACTTGAGAAGATTCCTGATACCATGATTGTAATTGGAATCACTAATTTATCACCTACATCAAGTTTACCATTAGCTTGCCATCTTTTTTCCTGATGGAAAATTAAGTGACATTAAGTACATATGCTTTAAGGTAAATTTTTAAATTCTAAACCAAAGCTTTTTTTTTTTTGCCTCATTGTTCAAATATGTAACTTATTTCAATAGAAGACAATCTATTTTACCACCGCAGGGAAACGCTTACTAGAATCAAAACATTTCCCATCTATATCATTTTTGTATATGAACAATAACAATGTCAAAAGAGATCTATATTCTGTATTCGTTGAAACATTTAAATAAAGCATTTGAAATTATGTATAAAACAAAAATTAATATAACTGTATATAAAATAAACAAGTGTCAAATAATTGATTTATTTCTACATTTAACCTCAACAACCGAATCATACGAGAGAAACGGTCACATACGCTTACTTTTTAGTTTTGTCAGAGTCTTTCCATATTTTCAACGAAATATTCTAAACCTAGACATCAATTTGGTCACATTCGGGTAAAATTTAACAGTACTTTGAATAAACTATTTAGTGACAACTGTAGAAAAGAAAGTATAATTTACAATTTAAAAGGAATATCATAACACTTTTTGTTTAATTCTACGTTAAGCTTTGTTTACAGCACAATTGTTTCATAAATCAGAGTTCATCAAACCGAAATGAGAAAATAAAGATTAAGTAACGTATTGAAGGTTTCCTTACGGAACTAAGATATAACATGTATCTAAAAGCAAATTTATCTATGAAATATTGACTCAAGGCGTTGGAGATAGCAGGTATTGAATTACGAAACAAGCCCTTAAATGAATATACATCGATATGTAAAAGTTTAATGGAGATGAAGTGGGCACATAAAAATGGAAGAGTATATCAAAATATGTGCCTTTTTATGCATCATAATACTGATACACGGTACATTCAAACATGATTGTTTTAAAATGTATTAAAACATATGACATAAGTGTATCATATCTTTCAAATTAAGTATGGTAATTGTTTTAAAGCAAATAAACGTCAGAGTATATACTTCTTTCGATGTCTTTACGAAAACAAAATAGTGACTTGATCTTCACAATTCAGTGTAGACGTGTCAGTCACAATGAACCAAATTGAATATTTCAAATATTTTCAAAAGACTTTCAAAATGTGATATATTGCATCCACGTGTGTTTTAATTTTCGTAAATAAATAAATAAAACATATACATATTACATATTTATAGAGGATAGCCTCATCAGCGTCTAGCACTGCTTCCCATGATTATCCTCTGTCAGATGGTCAGATTTATTTGCCCGTTTTTGATACAGAAGGAAAAACAGGAGCGTCCGGAGGAAAACATGTGGAAGCAAGTTTGGACTGGCAATCAATTACAGCACCGAGACTAGGGATCGAACCAAAGACAGTCCTGGGCTCATTGGCGCAAAGCGAGGAAATTACCGCTGCGCTGCCTGCTTCTTCAAAGCAGGTAGTGCAGTGTATTGAACGATGTTTTAGAAAAATACAAGTTTTAAACTTAAATGTAATTATACTAAATACAATAATCAAACTACACACGATGCTATTATTCATAATTAACAAAGTACGCCGT
Source organism: Ophiothrix spiculata (assembly GCA_000969725.1). Classification (NCBI taxonomy): domain Eukaryota; kingdom Metazoa; phylum Echinodermata; class Ophiuroidea; order Amphilepidida; family Ophiotrichidae; genus Ophiothrix; species Ophiothrix spiculata. Next base: position 88,235 of record JXSR01S000724.1, on the reverse strand, counting down.
AGGATGCTGTAATGTATGTTCTACTATTCTAAAAAAGTTTACAATCAAGTAAACGTTTGTTTTA
>JXSR01S000724.1:62994-74192 GCA_000969725.1 Ophiothrix spiculata | reverse complement strand
ACGTTGTTGTCTCATCATCTTGATGCCAAAAAGAAGATGCATATAATTTCTAATATTGCTACTACGTTTCAAATCGCTTTTTTGGTATACTTCAACTTGCAAAACTATTATAAGTGTCAAATCGTCAAAAGATAATATGTAAATATACTTTTACATTTATTCTTTTGCGTTTTGGTGCAGTCTGTAATAAACCGTTAGAGGGGTGGTAACAAAGGTCCACTCCCGTAGGCAGACTAATAATTAGTGATAATGATAGATTATGTTGTCCAATTTAGCACGAATGCATATTTTATGAATACAATAAAGGAAAAGCAGATATTGAAAACGTTTAGTTTCCAAATGATCAAAAAATCAAATATTGTCAAACAAACAACTGCTACTGCAGAAAATTGGAAGACTTACTTTTTAATGAAATTTTTAATTGATTTCAGCTAAAAGAAATTAAAATACAAAATCAAATTTGGAAATAGAATGTAGAAAAGAACAAAGGACAGGATGATTTCTGATTAGTTTCATCATGTATATACGAGCAACAACTTTTTACGTAGGTTACCCTTCCACTAGTAGTCCGTGTAATAAATATGCCAGTGGAATATGTGGTGTTCACATATCTGCTACATATCATAACATATTGTAATATACCAATACATTCATCAGACTGAGGGGTAGAGTCTAAGCATCCCTGAAACAAAATGTCTTGATTGAATTTGTAATGTCACGAGTCTTATAAATCACATCGGTAATTAAATTTCCAAGTATCCCGGTATCCTTTCTCGCCCGTAAACAGTAACGAATTATTTGCATGTGTACACTCTTAAAATGAAAAGAGTGAACAGTCACTCTTTCTTAGAGTGATATTTTTTTCACTCCAAAAGAGTGACATTTCACTCTTTTCGAGTGAAATCGAACGGCGTTTCACTCTGAAATGTCACTCTTATAGAATTATAATTCATTCTTTGAGGGAGTGAAAATTGTCACTCTTTTAAAGATTGGTCACTGATACCGCTCTTTTGAAAAGAGCCATATCAGTGACCAATCTTTAAGAAAAGAGTGAAATGTCACTCTTTTGGAATGAAAAACAAATCACTCTAAGAAAGAGTGACCGCTCACTCTTTTCTTTTAAGAGTGTACCAATTCAAACTACCTTGACTATACATTTCCTTTATTTGCACGACTCAACACCTTATCTAATTATAATTTTAATAAGTTAGCGATTGCTTCGTTAATGTATAAGTTTAAATTTTTTATCTGATTATTATACACATTTACATTAAATCTAAGTTGTTAAGCCCTATGGCTTTTATTGATAACGTGCAATTATTAGCTTATCACCATTGTTAACAAGCATATCATATAATTGCTACCTCGAGGACAAGACTACTTTAATAATCGATTGATTAAATTTACGATTACAAATTGAAATCGTTTGAATATTTAGTCATCATGTTTGTAACTTTTATGCAAAGAAACAAACAGACTTTTGGAAATCAATCTGTGTGAAAACAGAAAAAGCGCAAAATGGAGTCTGCACAATTGTTCTTGACTGATTCTTAATCTCCGAGACCAATAGATTCCAGAACTGAATGATGCAAAATCCGCACCATTGAGCATTTTGAGAAAAACCAAGATGGCCGCCAAAATGACATCAAAAACATGTTACTAGTCAAATCTCATTCAAAACCACATCAACATGTTCCTCTCATCACAAGGAATCAAAAAAAGTATACTTTTACCTTTGTCTGAAATATGGTTCTGGACTTTTAGCCAACAATGTAAAAGGTCATATCAGAGGTCACAGAACTGGCCCAGATGGGAGTCCAACATTTCAAAAGTATCCGATTGTGTTCAAACTGGTCTCAAACTGTTCCTCTTGCAAAAGTGTCTACACAGAGTGATAGTTTGAAGTGTATCAGGTCAATTGTTGCCATGGTAGCAGGCAAAAACAACGTCCATATTTACCATGGCATTGGTACCTGTAGCACAGAGTTTTCCTTGACCTGTAACCATAGCAAATACTGATCTGATGCACTTTAAACTATTACTTTGTAGAGACAGTTTTGCAAGACGAATAGTTTGAGACAATTCTGAACAAAATCGGAGACTTTTGAAATTTTGGACTCCCATAGGGCCAGTTCCGTGACCTTTGATATGACCTTTTACATTTTTGGCTATAACTCCAGAACCATATATCAGACATAGGTAAAAATATACTTTTTCTACTTCCTTGTGATGAGAGGAACATGTTGGTGTGGTTTTGACGAGATTTGACCAGTAGCATGTTATGGATGTCATTTTCGCGGCCATCTTGGATTTCTCAAAATGCTCAATGATGCGGATTTTGCATCATTCAGTTCTGGAATCTATGGGTCTCCAAGATTAAAAATCAGTCACGAACAATTGTGCAGACTCCATTTTGCAGTCAAGCCCAAAGTCAAGGTTTTTCCCACAGACTATTGCATTTCATAAATCATTGCATATGTTTTATATATGAAATACTCCCTTTTTATTCATTGCTTAAGTTTGAAATTATTTTATAAACATGTTGTTTGTTTCCAATTTCCAATGTCTATCAATCACATGCTTGCTCCATTGACGTGAAATACCTAATATAAATAATTTCATGGACTACATGGCATCTTAATTTATTTATTCTATCTTAAGAAAACATTTCGCCTTCTGCCTCATTTAAAAGGTCCTATATGACGTGCAATAAATAATAACGTTTCATTTAGTCTGTAAATATATTCCTCTAAACAATTTTGCTCATAGTACTTGGTAAATTATATATGGATTAAATCAACTACTCAATAATATATTTAATTTTGCCTTTGGGTTATATTTATCTCATTAATACATATACATTGTTTTTTTTATATTTGCAACTTTGTATTCTCTAAAGTTCTGTTCTAAATAAATGTAATTTATGTTTTTTAAAAAAGTAAAAATTAAATTTATCATGATTCAGAACGCAATTCAAAAAAAACTTGTTCTATTAACCAAGTTCAAAGAAGATGATCTTTAACAAGTCCGGTAGATTGGATTTCCAGAGAAGGCGCATTTTGTTACAAGCTTTCCATGCGAGGGCTTTTCGGACATATTCTTGGACCTGGTCTAGTTGACTTCCCTCTATTGTGGTCAGTGCAACATCAGTCTTGATGTTATATGCCATGAATTTGGTTTTTGAAGCATTCATCATAAGACCAACTGTTGCAGCAGCTTCCTCAACTCTGGTCAGCAGTTCTTGAGCTTGTTGTAATGTGTCGGATAGCAAGGAAATGTCATCTGCGAAATCTAGGTCGGTAATGACTTTTGCAGGGTGCCTTCGACTTCTTCGAGGTGTTATTGTAAAGCCAAGCATGTCCTTGTCTTCTCTGATTGCCATTCTCATCACATAATCTAGCACAATGATGAACATGTAAGGTGCTTAAGTATCTCCCTGTAGCACTCCTGCTAATATCTCGAAAGCCTCAGTTTCACCATCTGGTGATAACACAACTGCTTTTGTGCTGCTGTACATGGTATTGATTGCTTCGACGATGGTATTCGAAATCCCGTAAGCAGTGAGAATCTTGAGCATTTTACCTCTGTGCACTGAATCAAAGGCCTTCTTGAAGTCTATGAAGGTGATGACACATTCAAGATTCTCGTCCTTGATTCCTTTTTTAAGTCTTCGTAAGGCAAGGATGTGGGAAGTAGTTGAGCGTTCAGCGCGAAACCCAGTTTGGTTTGGTCTAAGCAGAGGTTCAATGTGAGGTCGAATGCGATTGAGTATCAGCCTGTTAAAGATCTTTGCTGCTATGGATGTTAAACTGATGCCCCTATAATTGGATGCCTTGCTGAGATCACCTTTGCATTTTAATCATTTTAAATCAAAGCAAAATTTTATTTTAGCTGGTATAGTGATCACTAATTTAATGCAGACATCAATCTAGGCTCTTGAAAATATCATTGAACACAGATTTATAAAATTACTATTTTGTTTTATTTCTTATGCATTTGACAAAAATATATATAGCTGAGGTAAGCAAGGTATGTTTTTATTAGTATGGCATATTATGACACATTTTTGTAGAATACCACGTATAACTCCCGGTGTAAGACACGCTTTAAAAGTCAAAGTGCATTTGTACCTAAAGTTCTAAATGAAATAAGAAAATAAGAAGGAATATATATATAACGTATGAAACGTGTAAAAGCAACTCCTAAAGGTAATACAATGTTTTATGCATTTGAAGGTAATCTTGGTTTATGATGGATGGAAATGACAGGTTTAGATTTAAAAACAAGCCTTATGATATGGTATACATCAACATGTGCAAGTTAATGGAGATGCTGACGGCAATGCTAGTAAGAAATAGAACAACAAATCAAAATGTGTGCTATTTTTATGCGTCAATATACTGATACAAACATGTATACATGTCAGATATGAATGTCATTTGACTACACTGAAACGTATTTACCATCATAAAATATAAAGAATATATCAAGCATATATAAACTAAGTGCAATGCGCCTTGGGAAATAACTCTGATTATTGAATGCAAACATACGTTGATAGCAAGAGGAGACGTTGTTGTCTCATCATCTTGATGCCAAAAAGAAGATGCATATAATTTCTAATATTGCTACTACGTTTCAAATCGCTTTTTTGGTATACTTCAAGTTGCAAAACTATTATAAGTGTCAAATCGTAAAAAGACAATAAGTAAATATACCTTTACATTTACTCTTTTGCGTTTTGGTGCAGTCAGTAATAAACCGTTAAAGGGTGGTAACCACTCCCGTAGGCAGACGTTAATAATTAGTGATAATGATAGATTATGTTGTCCAATTTAGCACGAATGCATATTTTAAGAATTCAATAAAGAAAAAGCAGATATTGAAAACGTTCAGTTTCCAAATGATCAAGATATTAAATATTTTCAAACAAACAACACGGCTGCAGAAAATTGGAAGACTTACTTTTTAATTAAATTTTTAATTGATTTCAGCTAAAAGAAATAAAAATACAAAATTAAATTTGGAAATAGAATGTTAAAACGAACAAACGACAGGACAATTTCTGATTAGTGTCAATATGTATATACGAGCAACCACTATTTAGGTTACCTTCACTCTTAGAAAAGAAGGATCAAATATGAGACAAAAAGGATCAATTTTGATCCTTTTTAGGTATCAAATATGAGCTTACCCTTTAAGGATCAAAGTGATCCAAAAATAAGGATCAAAATTCTTGATCCGAAAAAAGGATCAAATATTTCTTACAAAAAAGATCTGCCTAAAAACATATCACTGAAGTGACCCTAGCAGGGTTTGAACCCACGCTGCATGTACACCATGTATACCATGTAATTACGAGACCAACGCTCTAACCATTCGGCCACGGAACAGGCAGTTATCAAGTGTGATGAAATCATCGCATTTAGACCATTGTATACATTCCCGGCTATGTAGTGGATATGGGTGTACTCAAATATGAAACAAAAGATCACGTTAGATCCAAACGAAGTAAAATTATCCTAAAATCGGAACAAAAATGATCCTGGTGAATTTGATCCATTTGTATATATTGATCCGAAAAAGGATCAAAACGATCCACGTTGGATCAAAAGTGATCCTTAAAGGATCAAAATAAAATGATCCGGAAAACTACTCGTATATTTTATCCCGGCCTTCTAGGAGTGTTCCACTAGAAATCCGTGTAATAAATATGTCAGTAGAGTTAGAATATGGTGTTCATAGCTGCTACATATCATAACAGAATGCAATATACCAATACATTTATCAGACTGAGGGGTAGAGTCTAAGCATCCCTGAAGCAAAATGTCTTGATGGAACTTGTAATGTCACGAGTGTTATAAATCAATTTAATTTCCAAGTATCCCGGTATCCTTTCTCGCCTCTCGTCTTTTCTTCACACTGGTATTCTTTTCTCATTATACGAGACACTCGTTCTTCCTCATATTCAATATTTGTGTCTCGTTTGGGCTGAAGGTAACAATTATAATCTTGTTTTCATTCACCGTAAACAATAATGAATCATTCCCATGTGTACCAATTCAAACTACATTGACCCTCCTTTATTTGCACGACCCGACACCCTAACTGATTTTGATCTTCATAAGTTAGCGATTGCTTCGTTTATGTATAAGTTTAAAACTCAATTTTGTTCCTGAGCACTATTTTTACTGATTTTTTCAATACAGTTAGATCAATCCATACGTATCGAATCAGGTCTTTTGTTTCTTATAGACCCAAAAACTTTAATATTGATCTAGCAAGAAACACAAGCCACTGATGATGAAATCTGTAATAAAACCTCAATGACCTTGTCCAAATGTGTCTTTAAAATGAGCATTATGCCACAATATGCCTAAATCGTTTTTTTTTTATTTCAATAGTCCACCATTTCTTCTTTTCAAAACATTTAAGATATAATATGTCTTGATGCTTATTTTTATACTTATTTCGAGGCAGCATGACGTAATTATGCTGCCTTATTTTATATATATGCTATTATGTTGTCTCTGATCCTTGTCAACACACATCTGCACTTGTCTATCGTTTTGTCTTCGGTCTTTTGTCACCCATGTCTTCATGTCCAATTTTGTTCTTCGTCTATGCACTTATTTATTTACTCTCTATTAGGGGTGACCAAACTCTGTTTGCTCTTATTGGTCAATCTTCCATTTTTTTATCTGATTATTATACACATTGTTGATCTTGGAAAAATTAACTGAAACTAAAATAAATGTAGAGTATAGTTAAGGGTCCTGATATTTCGATTTTAGCAAAGTCTTAATCATAGGCGTAATGACAAAACTGACAAGAAGCACAACAAATATACAAGTAAGAAACAAAAGATACGTACATGAGGTAGACATTCAAGTACGATGAAAACAAAAAGACAATGGCATCAAAGTACAGGGACACAGAACCTGTTGAATTTATATGGTTTTCCATATTCAATACGATATAAAAAACAAAATGAGCAGGCCAGACTCTGTTATCCAGGTTTGACAAGCTTCAAAATGCAGCTGGCAAAATCATCCTTGGCCTTCCTCGTAGATACCCCGCACATATTCTGCTCAGCACGCTTGGTTGGCAGAATCTTCATGATCGCCGCACCACCCATCTCAATACGATGGTCTACAAAAGTCTGGCTTGCACTCTCCCGTCCAACTTATGCAATATTTTTAACCGTGTCAATCAGTCTCATGACCACCCAACTCGTTCATCTACCAAGGGAAACCTTGTCCCACCTCCATGTAAAAACAACTCTGATAAACGAAAATTTAAATCCAGAGGGGTCGCTACTTTCAATGATCTTCCCCAGGTGGCCAAATTTCCACTTCCTCCCAATGTTAATGCATTTAAGAGAATTATCTCCACTTAACATTGTATGCCTCTAGATACACTGGTGCAATCTCACTATTATGTTTTTTAAAGGGATCTCGATCAGCTGGACTGACTTCCACTTTTATATCTGTATATTTATATAAGTCATTGTGCAATCTTAAATGTTTTTATATGTATGTAGTTCATTGTTTTTAATTTATGATTTTTATATATTATGTTTGACATCTGGGCACCCCTGAAAAACAGTGATTTCACTGATGGGGTTTCCCCAGGCAAAATAAGAATTAAATAAATAAATAAATAAATGATCTCGTAATGTATAACATTTCTTGTGAACATGATCTTGAAATATGCCAGAATACCACCGTTTTCTAGACTCTATTGACAATAAAAGCAAGAATAAAAGCATGATGAGTTACTCTTGCCATTAGACATTTATTACTGTGAACAGCAAAACAACTTTAGCTGATGAATTTTAATGTTTACTGTATAGGACATGACGCAAACGGGGGATCGGCTACGATACCGTCCGGCAACCAGTAACAGTTGCCACGGCCACCCTTCTCTGGATGTTTGTTAAATACCGGTGTTTTATGTATTACTTAAATAATTCACATAATTGGATATGACTCATTAACCATACATCGGAGATGAGTAAAAGTATACTTTTTCTGATTCTTTGTGATTAGTGGAACACAATAGAATGGTTTTTAACACGATTTAATCAATTTTGAAATTTTAACCCCTGTTTGGGCAGCCATTTTGTTTTATGCAAATTAATCACTGTTCCACCAACTAGATTTTTCTAGATTTTAGACTAGTTGTTGTATATGTTTTTCTGATATAATAGTAAATGTATCATTACTTTGCAATTTGTTTGACTAAGGGCCATAATTTTCATTAATTTTCTTAGCCTAAATAGCGGCAAATGGAATATGATCAACCTACTCGAATTGAATGCCCATCGATAACCTTCCTTTTCTTCACATGAATAGCAAAGTGGATAATTGATTAAGATCATTGTGGTTCCTTCTCATCTATTTATGTCATGTCAAAACATTGTTAACATGTTCAATATATGCAAAACGCCTTCTTTCTTTGATGAATAGAATGAATGAAGGATAGGAGAGGGAAGTAAGCCATTATTATGAGCATAGTATAGTGTTTCTTTTTTCATTTGTGCTGTCAAAGTTTGTGAAAGTGAACGGAATTTGCAAACAGCTATTTGATTGCCAATTGATATTCATCAGATCATATAAAAGTATGTTTCGTTGACTAAGACAGGAAATCTTTATATACCTTCTTTAAGGTACTAGCCTAGATTCCCCTTAGAATTGAAAATGTATGGAAATGCTTAAAAGTGTAGTAAAATCCAAAGAAGTACAAAAATTTACAGTGAAATGGCTCAAATTGAGAGAGAATTAATTTGCAATATATTATTCTTTGATGATGGTGTGACTAATAGGTGTTTTCTAATCCTAAATGTGTACCTCAGATTGATTTACTAGATAAAATATCAATCAAAGCTCCTGATGATAATTTAAAAGAAAAACAATTTCATCGAAAATAATTTGTTTGCCCATCACAGGTGAAGAAAGAAGATCTTTTTAAGTTTTGAAACTAGACACACTGTTTTCACAACATTTTTTGCGCCGGTGTAAAAAATTAAAGAATTGTAATTTTCTCCAAATATTCCTCAAAATCATGGAAAACTACTTGTAGGTTATATTACTATAAACATGTTCTATCGATTCATGTTAAAAATATGTTGGTAAAAAAAAACCGGGAAGAATCTGTCCAGTCCCTTTAATATAAAAAACCTCATGCACTTTTTTAATATAATATATTTCTCGGACACGCTGTATGTGAGCCAATGCATACATAACATTGGTGCATCAGTGTCATAATGGGCTATTCAAGAAATTAACTGTACACCCCCTAAAGAACGCATCAATATTTTTTCTGGAATAATTGGGAATTCCAGGTTTTATATTTTCATGCCTTCTTTAGGGGTATGTTCCATCTTAAGACAGAAAATTGGGAATTCCTGTGCCTTCTTTACCCATTTGATCAAATAATTGTGAATATTTTGGGAATATGCACTTAATTGTCGAAAATATTTCGGAATTCCCATACCTTCTTTACCATCATGGAGGGAAAACATTGATTTATTTTGGGATTTCCCACAGAGAAATTCATGCAAAATATTTGGGAATCCCATGCCTTCTTTAGTGGGTGTTCCATTAATTTCTGGAATAGCCCAATGTACTGCTTGAAAACGTCTTATGTTCTAATTTCCTCGTTCAATGGCTCATATCCTAAGGACTTTTATCAAGTTGATAAGTCTAGCACAACACCATCCAGCTAATAACGCAATAATATCACTAACCACTCCGTCGTATAATAATTGATGTTTCTATTTTAAATTCTGTAAAGTAAACTGGACTAAAGAATTATTAGAAATATCAGTAATATAATAATTAATAATCAATGCCCTTTTTCATATTATAAGTCTAAGGTTTTGATAGGTCTTCCCACAAAGCCTATTTTAATTGATCTTGTTTGTGTCAAAATTGTTTTTGCCAATTAGTTGCTAAAGTGCTGGGAATAAACTTTGAATAAGTTCCATGTAACCCCTGTTTGAGGCCATGTTTGGGGGTTTTTTTTACCGATTAGGAAAATAAATTTAATTGATCATCCCGGAACTTGTTTTTTTTTCAAGAATTCCAATGGCTTTACTGTATAGGACATGACGCAAACGGGGGATCGGCTACGATACCGTCCGGCAACCAGTAACAGTTGCCACGGCCACCCTTCTCTGGATGTTTGTTAAATACCGGTGTTTTATGTATTACTTAAATTATTTACTAATTATACGCGAGTGTCAGCTGCTTTGTACATTATAATTCCTGTAAACTCTACGGAATTTGAAACAAGCACCCCGCTACTTAAGAAGATACTCGATACCGTGATTGTAATTGGGTGTTTCTGATTTATTATTACCTTTGTCATTCTTGTCTTTCTATGGAATTAAATCATTGGAAGTTAATGAAACGCAGTAAAAATAGACAAAATTAGCCTCATTTATATTGAAGCTTACTATTCATCTATGTTTAAATTATTTCTTAATGACAATGACGAGACGTGACCATGGTGACATGTAAGCCCAATTTACTGACTAGTGTAGTTCTAACAAACAACTGGGCTCTGTGCAAGAGCTAATAAGAGTCTTCAACTTGCTAACCAGGATTACTGTTTTGTGAGTATCGACCCGGATCATGCATCCAACTTCGATGCTCTGTTTTATTACTGGGCAGCATTGGGCCTTTATTAGAAATACGTATGTAAAGGTAATAACTTCGTACCAAACGAAGACGACAACAATCATTCCCCGGAGATCACCGGACCATTACATAATGTCATTGATTAATCAAAGATATCATTTGTCCTCCAGTCATTAAATTTGATATTTGAGAATCTGCTGAAACAAATAAAGATACTGTAAGGTTCACAGTAGTTTAGCATGTTAGTAAAGAGGTCCTTATGACAATTCATGTGTTGGTATGTTTAGTCGTGCATAAATTTGTAATACGTTAGATAATATTCCAGTAATTGGGCTAGTAAAAATAAAATAAAAAAAAGGTTAAACAAATTGCAAAAGTAATGATATTTACAGGATAATATTAGACAAACATATGCAACAACTAGTCAAAAATCTAGACAAATCTAGTTGGTGGAACAGTGATTAATTTGCATAAAAACAAAATAGCTGCCAAAACAGGGGGTAAAATTTCAAAATTGGTTAAATCGTGTTAAAAACCATTCTATTGTGTTCC
>JXSR01S000724.1:29610-39675 GCA_000969725.1 Ophiothrix spiculata | reverse complement strand
TTTTTAATCTCGAACCAGCCATAAATGCAGCCTTTCATTTTGTAAAACATTTGCAAAGCGAAGGACATATTGTCTTGTGTGTAATTTTAAATCAAAAAATAAGAGATATTATATTTGTGGGGACACGCAGTTTGCTATCTAATGAAATACATACAAAAAACGTACCCCATCCAGCATAGTAATAATGCGCTGCTTGAAGTACGTCTAGTCTTCTCATTTCCTCGATCGATCAATGGATCATACCTTAAGGGCTTTTATCAAGTCAATACGTCTAGCCGTTTTGCCATTATAGTTATTACGGCAATGACACCGCTGACCACTGTGTAATTCATAATAATCCTAAAGTTGACTCGATGTGTCAGCATGACATACATGTATTGCAATGATTAGTAGACGTGCATAGGGGCCTATAAACTTAATTGTCAGATTTCTTTGGTGGACTATTTGTCTTTAATTTGATACATTATAACTATAATTTAAATAGATCTTTACCAACACGCTGAAATACGAGCAAAAACGTAATTATTATATCATTTATTATATATTTTATATGTGCCTAATGTATCCAATATAAATAATCTATGTTTTCTCTTATATGGCCGATTGCCTGGACCATATACAAATACACTTCACGCACTTTTGGCTATGTACCTATGTAGTTTATTCGTTCAGTGCTCGTTATCACCGTATAACCGTAAAGAACATTTTCAGATCAAGTTTTCCACAAATGTGCAGTTATGTATTTAAACTCCGTTTTTGAATATGCGGAAGACAGTGTACAGTATGTTTAGCACGCCATATTGTCAAATGTGGTAAATGCAATTCCTGTTGAGTTCTTTTGATCTTAATTATGTAAAATATAAATCCGAAAACAATATTACGTGAATGATGAACGGTTCTCGAGATATGGCTAGTTAAAGTTTTTTTGCGCAACCATTTTGACCGGGAGTACTGTATAAAGCTGTATTAAGTTACATTTGACCTTTGGTTTTAAAGTACACCACCAAAACTAAGGAGAGGGGGGGGGGAGGCGCAAATGACTAAACTTACAATTCAATTTTTAGTTGCAATCTTTCAATTAACATTTTTTTTTAACTTTTGGATCTATGAAAATACAAAGCAGGATACAGAATGAATCAATGTCTTAATCTTGCGATATATTAAATAGAAAAAAATAGTAAACATATAAAACAGGAAAACGTGTTAAAACATCTTATAAAGTACTAAAATAACATTTATCTAAAAGCAAAATTCATTTTATGTAGATTAAATTGTGGTGGTGAAATACATGGTATGAAATAACTTTATGGAATGGTAAATATAAACGTGTGCAGGTAAATCATTTTAAAATTTGTGATATTCATTGAATTCGAATTTGCATGTTAATTTATCTTGTAGGACCTATGAAATGGTAAAAGTTGGGAAAGCAGGTTAGCGCAGCGGTATTTCCCTCGCTTTGCAATACGGAGTCCCTGGTTTGATTACTGGTTCCGGCACTGTATGTGCATTTGGTTTTCAGTCCACGCTCGCTTCGACAGGTACTTGTCCAGGTACATCGGTCTTTCTCCTACATCCAAAACTGATTTAATTAAAGAAAGATCTTGGACCCCAACGGAAATAAGCTTCATTAGAGGCTTTCTTGGGTTATCTTTGGCGATTAGCCTAAATAATTCTTTCTTTCCCATGTTATTTTTTTCAAGTTTTAAGAAGGGAAACTCTCTCAAAAAAAACCATGATGTAACATTGTAATACTAACTAAAAACAACGATTGATGTTCGTACCTGTTGAAATGCAGGCACCTTAACCCTTGTTCTACTGAGCTATTTTTTGTAACACGTTCTCCGAAGGGGGGGGTTAGAACGGATTCCCCTATGAACTTGATTTTGCTATTAATATATAGGTAGGTCTCTCCCATATCCAACGATATCATGATCGATCAAGGTTTCACGTAATTATGATGCCATAAAGTACTATCGGATTGGAAAATCAGGCAAAATTGCATTATGGCAAAAATGGCCAACAACATCAAAATTTTGCAATAAAAGTTCTAAATAACGGATTTTCGTCGGTTTTGTGCTAATTAAGAAGAAAATTGATAATTCTAACATGTTTTGGAAGTTTGAGTCTTAAAGCATGCATAAATTTTTCAAAATGGCGACTTTAAAATTTCAGGGATTTCACAACCCCCTCCCAACCCCAACTTTGAGAGCCTCCCCTAACCCTACCGTAGGTGCTACCCCCTAGTTTTTTCATGAAAATGACCGCAAAGGATATAAAACAGATTAATCAAATGCATGGGGCCGGTTGCATTTACATTTTATGAAGCGGGCAAAACCTTACGGGGAGGGGTCCCCCCCCCCCCTTCGGAGATAAGGGTTAAACTTCTTTTTATTGTAGAACGTCAAATGAAATCAGATTTCCTTTTTTTCTTCTCAGTCACAAGAGTAGTAGATTACGTTATTAAAGCAAGCCAATAATGCCAAATGCATCTTCGCAGTAAGTACATTTTACAATCGTCAGCTTTAATTTACTCTATAAAATATGCACGAATTTCATCAAATGTCGGGTATGCGTATATTTGTGCAGTACACCCTAGACTTATAAAAATATGATGCATATAAAAGACCGACTAGATTGTTCTTCAATTTGAATACATTTCCATTGCTTAAAAGAATAATAAATTTCCTATAATACTGTGAATTAATTTCCGCTATAAGATTTAAACAAACAAAATATTCAACTTCAAACCAGTAATGCAAAAGAGAGAAAATCGGGATAAAAACTGATTATGATTAAAGTTAAAGAGAAGAGTGAACCTACTAACATACTGATGATTAAAAATCAACGCCCGCAGGATCGTAACCAAAATAAATAAAAATTGACGTTAATTTTACTACCGATATTTGTGGTAATTTACTTTTCTTAAAAGCACAGACAGGACACACGGATGTATGTTGTTCTTCAATATTACGCGCAATGACGTAACATATAGGGGTGGGCAGGTTCGGCAGACTGCCCAACCTAAAGCTTGTCGGCAGGAAATTTTTGCCAAACAACAGGGAAAAGAGAGGATAAATAAGTGTAAATGCGGATGAAAGAGAAGGGCAAAATTGAATTCAGCGGGAAAATTGTAATATGGGACCAATGAGCCTTTTTTCTAAAAAAACACACTACAACATTTCCTGTTACGCTACTGAAAACTCGTGATATAATTGTATCATTAATCAGTTGTTTATAATGATTATTTTGAACAATTCTATCCAAGTCTGTCATTTAATTTAACACAACTAAAAAACAACAGCATTACAAAGAGCATTTGAAATCTTTGATATTTACATTAAATCTAAATTGTTAAGCCCAATGGTTTAGATTGATAACGTGTAATTATAAGCTGATCCCCGTTGTTAACAGACTTATTCTTGTAAACTCATGAAAATCTGTTTATGCATTCAAGGAAGCATATCATGACGTTTAAAGGAATTAAAGAAAAAATGTTGACAAGTTTTTGCGATCATTTATCAAAAAACTAGACAATGATGATATATCTTTGTCCTCCTATCTTCTTGCGTCAAACATGACACCTTTATTCAAAACACTTGTGTTTGAGCTAATATTAAACATGCTAATGGTTTATTTAAGGCTACAGTCCCTAAACGGGTGCCATTGTTGCCAACGGCATCTTTACTGCAACTTTTTACCTACTTACACCTATCAGAATATTACGATTTTTTGCGTACATATGTAAAAGAGTCTCTAGTTTATACATAAGACTTAAGTAGTGATTTCACGTCCATTATCAAGGTCAAAATTACGTCAATAAACTACTTCGAAAAATTTACACCTTTTTCGCCGAAACCTTAAAATTTTATGATGTTCGAACGATTTGCATGTTTTCAAATTTTGACAGATTATAGGCTTGATACTTTTTATTGAATTACAAATAATATTTTTTAAATGTGTTGTGTATATTTTGAATGATAATGTAACAAACCCACGTTGTTTTGCCCGAAAAACCGGGCGTGAATTATGACTCCGAGTTCGCCCTGTTTGAGCTGTGAATAACCTGATTTTAGTATCCACATTATCTACATTTTGTCTGATAAACGCATTTGCATAATATACTTACAAATTGATCATTCCAATGAGGCAAACATTGCAATTTTTATGTAAACAAAAGAAAAATACGGCATTCTTATGTTTATGTTTTAGATTTTAGTTCACCATCTCAACGCTGCCTCGATAGCTCAGCGGTAGAGCGCTCGCTTCGTAATGCATGACTAACCCCAGCCATAATCCATGGTTCGAGTCCCCGCAAGGGCAGTTAGGATTCACATTTTCCTGAGCATGTGGATTCCTCGTACCCTTAAGAACCATACACATTTCACAAGAAAGTTAAAAAATGCTATTTTCAATATAATTTCACAAAAATAATTTATTGATTTCTATTTTTGAATACAAAATGAAGCTAGTTGTATATTGAGATTCCCGTGATCTACTTTAAATTTGACTTAGATATACCCGACTTAAAACAGATACTAGATACCAGGCCGGGATACCAGGATTGTAATTTAAATCTATGATTAATCACCCATTACGTTTACCGTTGGAATTCCATCTGTTACTAAACCAAAATTGAGTAACACAGCACATTGAGTACACATTGTTTTTCTAGATGTAAAAACGCTATTTATCAATTTCAGCTTCAAACATGTGACATGACCTACATGTAGTTTGCTACCTCGACGACAATGCTACTATAATCGATTAATATGATCATTTAAATGTACAATTATTACAAATTGACATCGTTTAAATATTTAGTCATCATTTTTGTAACTTTTATGCAAAGAAACCAAAACAGACCTTGGGAAATCAACCATTTTGTGAAGGAAAATTGAGTAACACATAGCACGCAACATTTAGTATGTGTGACCCGTCATATCGAAAGGTACCTTAAGGTCGGCATGGTAAATAACGAGATACGGGCCATTGAAGCTAAGCTTGGTCAAAAATCACGTCCAAGGTCAAATTTCTAATTTCATCAGAAACGTTACTTTTGAAGTGTACTCTATCATAATAATCAAGTTCAAACATCAAAACATAAGAAAAATATGTTAGAAACCAAGATGAAAAACCATCTCTCCATTAAAGTTTTACTTAGTACAAAAACTTCAAACTCGATTTTCTCAGAACTATAATTTTCAGAATCAGCCCTATGCCTTTTGCCAATTTGGATGTAACAATTTTGCACAACAAGAAAAAACGTTTTGCTGGTTTTCTCAAAAAATGGATTTAGGCCCTTTTTGAAACAAACTCTTCATATGTTTTCATTAGATAACTATATTTTGTCTGTCATAAAAATATGTCACCGATTCCTCCAATTTACTATTTCAATTATTATGGGCTTCTAAACTCCATTGCCGGTTGTCTGCCGGGTTGGCCGGTTTCAGGCGGTTGGCTATAATTGTTTATTCCGGTTGAACCAACTATCACCGCTCAAAACCCGTAAGTAGCCTCCGGTTGAGTTTTGAAGCGGCTCCTTGTACGATAAGATATACCCGTTTAGTGTTATAGATGCTAGATGCTAGTGCCCCCGTTTCAACTTGAAGCAAAGCAAACGAGTTATGAAAGGATGCTGTATTATATCGTTTCATTTAGTATGTAACTATATATATTCCTCTAAACATTTTAGCTGCAGAGTACTTAAGATTAATGTTAATCATATATGGATTAAATCAACTACTCAATAATACATTATCTCCTTATTACACATATATTATTTCTTTTATATTTGTAAGTTTGTATTCTCCAAAGTGTTGTTCCGTTTCCAAACAAATGTTATTTATAACATTAAATATGTTATTTATAATTTCTAAAGCAGTACAAATTAAATTTGTTATTATTCAGAACGCAAATATTTAAAAAGATGTTTACTTATTTTAAACATTTTAAGTCCCAGCTTAATTCAAGTTGGTATATTGATCACCAATTTATTGCAGACATCAATCTAGACTTTTTAAAGTATCATTGAACACAATTTATAAAATTACTTAGAAAAATGTAATTTCTATGCATTTGACAAAAAATTAAAAACAGTTGAGATAAGCAAGTTACATATATGTTGTTTTTTTATTAATATGGCATATTATGACATATTTTTGTAGAATACAACGTATAACTTCCGGTGCAAAACACGCTGAAAAGCCAAAGTGCACTTATACCTAAAGTTCTAAATGAAATAAGAAAAAATGAAGGAATATATATAACGTATTAAACATATTAAAGCATCTGTTAAGGTAATAAAATATTTTATGCATCTAAAGGTAAACTTGTTATATGATGGAATAAGTTATGGTGTTGAAAATGACAGGTTTAGATTTAAAAACAAGCCTTATGATATGGTATACATCAACATGTGCAAGTTAATGGAGATGCTTACGGCAATGCTGGTAAGATATAGAACAGCAAATCAAAATGTATACCGTTTTTATGCATCAATATACTGATACAAACATGTATACATGTCAGATATGAATGTCATTTGACTACACTGAAACGTATTTACCATCATAAAATATAAAGAATATATCAAGCATATATAAACTAAGTGCAATGCGCCTTGGGAAATAACTCTGATTATTGAAGGCAAACATACGTTGATAGCAAGAGGAGTTGTTGTTGTATCATCATCTTGATGCCAAAAAGAAGATGCATATAACTAACATGTCAATTTCTAATATTGCTACTATGTTTCATATCGCCTTTTTGTTATACGGTACTTCAAGTTGCAATAACTATTATAAGTATCCAATCGTAAAAGGACGATATGTCTTTAAATGTACTTTTATATTTATCCTTTTGCGTTTTGGTGCAGTCGGTGATAAAGGGGTGGTAACCACTCCCGTAGGCAGATGTTAATAATTTGTGATAATGATAGATTATGTTGTCCAGTTTAGCACGAATGCATATAATGTCACGAGTGTTATAAATCAATTTAATTTCCAAGTATCCCGGTATCCTTTCTCGCCTCTCGTCTTTCCTTCACACTGGTATTCTTTTCTCATTATACGAGACACTCGTTCTTCCTCATATTCAATATTTGTGTCTCGTTTGGGCTGAAGATAACAATTATAATCTTGTTTTCATTCACCGTAAACAATAATGAATCATTCCCATGTGTACCAATTCAAACTACATTGACGCTCCTTTATTTGCACGACCCAACACCCTAACTGATTTTGATCTTCTTAAGTTAGCGATTGCTTCGTTTATGTATAAGTTTAAATTCAATTTTGTTCCTGACCACTATTTTTACTGATTATTTCAATACAGTTAGATCAATCCATACGTATCGAATCAGGTCTTTTGATTCTTATAGACCCAGAAACTTTAATATTGTTCTAGCAAGAAACACAATCAGAAGACAGGGTCCGATACTGTGGAATGCCACTGATGATCATATTTGTCATAAAACCTCACTGACCTTGTCCAAACGTGCCTTTAAAATGAGCATTATTTCACATTATGCCTAAATCAGTTTTTTTTGGATTTCAATAGTCCACCAATTCTTCTTTTCAACACGTTTAAGATATAATCTGTCTTGATGTTTATTTGTATACTTATTTCAAGGCAGCATGACGTAATTCTGCTGCCTTATTTTATATGCTATTATGTTGTCTTTAATCCATGTCAACACACATCTGCACTTGTCTTTCGTTTTGTCTTCGGTCTTTTGTCACCCATGTCTTCATGTCCAATCTTGGTCTTCGTCTATGCACTTATTTATATACTCTCTATTAGGGGTGACCAAACTCTGACGAGCTTTGCTCTTATTGGTCAATCATCCATTTTATTATCTGACTATTATACACGTTGTTGATCATGGAAAAATAAACTGAAACTAAAATAAATGTAGAGTATGGTTAAGGGTCCTGATATTTTGACTTTAGCAAAGTCTTAATCATAGGCGTAATGACAAAACTGACAAGAAGCACAAAAATATATACAAGTAAGAAACAAAAGATAAGTAAATGAGGTAGACATTCAAGTACGATGAAAACAAAAAGACAATGGCATCAGAGTACAGGAACACAGAACCTGTTGAATTTTTCTGGTTTTCCATATTCAATACGATATAAATACCAAAATGATCTCGTAATGTATAAAATTTCTTGTTAATATGATCTTGAGATATGCTAGAATACCACCGATTTCTAGACTCTATTGACAATAACAACAGAATAAGAGCATGATGAGTTACTCTAGCCATTAGACGTTTATTATTCTGAACAACAAATCAACTATAGCTGATGTTAGGCAATGCAACAGCCATATAACATGAAGTTGGAAATCATAAATTACCATAAGAGTCAATCATCGTCGTGTTAAATGCATGAAACTGTAATGTCAAAACTCTATTTTGTTGTGCAGAAATATCATGTCTAGCCTAATTGCTTCTATATTTGCAAATCCAAGCCTTTAGGTAATTGCGTCTGGGCTTTATTTGACTCGATTTACAATATCTGACTCTAAAAGGACAGTCATGAACTGGCAATTATTAGAAGAATTATGCCTACGGAACATCTGATAAGTTGACCTACTATCCTGACATTTTTAGTCTGTATTGTTTCTCAAGTAGATATATATTCAAAATATATAGATATACTTAAAGTAACAATTTAAATAAAGAATATTTGTTTCATCGCGTGAATTTTGAAATAATGTTGTAGTTGTTTGTACGTCCTGGCTTAAAGCAAATATTTTGTTTATTTTATTCCATGTTTAATTCCCAAAAGCAACGAGATAATCAATAATGCGCAACCACCATTAGTAGTCCGTGTAAATGTACCAGTAGAGTTAGAATATGGTGTTAACAACAGCGACAAATCATAACAGGTTGTAATACCCATACCATTATCAGACTAAGTGGGTATAGTTCAAAAATATCCCGAAGCAAAACGTCTTGATTGAACTTATTATGCCACGACTCCTTAGGTAATTAACACTGCTGTTGTGTTCTCAGTATCACTATATCTTATGGTTTGCAAATATTGATACAAATATCACTTTATAAAAAATTGTCTGAATTGTCATGGTTTCTTTATTCAACTCGATATAACTACCCAAATGTTCCCGTTAGGGATAAATACTCTTATTAACATGACCTTGGAACATGTGTAGACGATGATAGCAAAAAGAATAACATGATGAGTTAATACTGCTATTAGAATTTATCTTATTAAAGCTTTATGATTACATGTAAGACCTTAAAAGTCCCCGAAATGGAATTACAAAACAAGTTAATTTCGTGTTGAAAGAATTATAGTTCGAAAAGAACTGCACGCATGCCTGAAAAAGAATCAGTGGTTTTATAAAACGTCTTAGCAATCTCTTCATATGAAATATCATACGAGATATAAACGTTCAAAGAGAGTGCAATCACTGTACATGGCATCTATATCTATATTCAGATTTAAAGCATTCCATACCAAAACCTCCCGAGGCAGAATGTAATCATGTAACATGTTTTGCCGTGACACCTAAGATAATAAACACTAAATGCATTTCATAAGAACCTTATAATATTAGTAACTGTTTCTACCATCCTCTTTACTATAATATGCATATATATCGGTAAACCGTTGCTATTTAGAATAACAAATTGAAACTTGTTTCCAAATATATACAGTACTTAACAAATAAAACTAAAAAAACTCTTACAACCAAAAGAGGAGAGCATCATATTAACTTTTAATTTTTGGTAGTTGTTCGCATGTAAAATACTCAATGGTCACAATCACAAGATGTGATTTTTTTTCGCAGGACGCACCATTAAGTAGTCTTAAGCCTACTGGAAAAGAACTCGAAATTAGTCATACTTAGGGCCAACCCTTTTCCCTGCAGCAATGACCCTTTTTTCATAACTTTAACTGTGTTTAAACATCATTGTGCACTTCGAACGCATTGTGAAATTTCCATTAATTTAGAAATAATATTGAAGCTTATTAACAAGTGGCAACAATTGTATAGAATTTACGCCTTATTTTTAAGAATTACTTGAAAATA
>JXSR01S000724.1:0-17352 GCA_000969725.1 Ophiothrix spiculata | reverse complement strand
TTTACAATTACATATCAGTTGCTTTCTATATATATTTATAGATGTGATATTGTAATTTCCACTATACATGTGCAATGAGTTATGTCCTTAGGGCTCATATTAGGTAGATTTGTCTAACGCACCGATGAGTATTATAATAAACTGCTGAGAACAAATCAATACGTAAGAGTAATATACTGTATCATTGATGCTGCTTTAAATAATATATGTTTAAACTATCAAAAATGTTTACAGATGTCAACAATATTTAAATGTTTGCAATGCATTAAAACATTTTATTGTTTTGTAAACCGCTGTGATTTCCGTTAGAGCGCTATATAAATGCTCCTTTATTATTATCCTTTATTAATGCGAAATGTTTATAAGAAATGCATTGCCGAATTCATTTGTGAAGCTTTATAGTATAGGGAATCCGGCAAATGTAATATAACAGTTAACTATTTTGTCTTATCTGATTCGGTATTACTATTAGTACACTCGGTAAATAAATGTTATTTCTGTCACTATAACTTATAGGATCATTCTTCGATAAAGCGTTCATATCTGGTCTCAAACATTGTTACTTTAAACTGCTAATGAAAAACTGACAAAATGATAAACTCTAATAGTTTCTAAAGAAGAAACAGTGCATGGGAGATTAAAACAATGCTTGATTTTTGTAGATAGACTTTAAAAGTTATTGCTTATTTTTCCGTCCCTTTCAAGCTAACGTATCTGTCATTACGTATCTGTTTGACTTTCTTCAACAATGTAAGCTAATGGGCAAAACTGTGTATTTACCATGCTTACCAACTTAATTTTTACACTAGACAAGTAAGCACTTTTACATAATTATATATGGTATAGCATTCCTCTTTATAATGCATTGTATTTTACGAAGATAAATAACATTTAGATAACTTATCTGTTGCAGCACATATTACCTTTTTGGACATTAAATGTCCAATTATATTATACAACACCAACCTAATTGAACATATATTATGGTAATATTCATCTACCTCATTATTTCTACACTTTGTTTACCATTTGAAACAACGTACCTGTTTGCAATATTGGCAACTTGCAATCAAAAAGCACTTGTCTTAAATAATGACAAGTTTATATATCTTAGTTAGGGCTTAAAAGAGATACACGTAATTTAATGTGACAAGCACTAACGTATGAACAATAAGGGTACACTTACAGTTTATAACGCAACATGAATAAAACCAGGGTAATGTACTTTTGATTCATACATTTTGCTATTTCTCTTTTTATTTAACACACGTTGATTCTGATGCGTAAATTCAACAATTATTAGCCCATTTATAATGGGCTAATAACAAATTTCAACAAGATAATGCGACACGAAAATGTAAAGTTAGGCATTTTATCAGCGAATATGCATATAGTATAAATCGTTGATACGTGTATAACCATAACACATTTTTTCCAGTAACTTTACAGTATTAAGCGTATGGGACATGCTGTCCTGTAATGTAAATCATTTAGACCAGTCACATTAGTGACATTTTGATTCATAATGCTATTGAAATGTATTGAAAATGAAAAGACAGATTTGGTGCTCCTTACAAACTCGATTTTGCGCCACTTATGTAAGGTAACAGTACAAATAAGAAAAGAGCAGTAATATGAAAAGTGTGATTTAAGTTAGCTTGATATGCTCCTACTGATTAAGTTTTAGAAACTGTGCTTGCATCTACTTACAGTTATTTTCTCAATAAATGGATGTTCTACTTTTAAAAATTATGAAGTAACTAAAGAATATTCACATTAGTTTTAACCCTCGTCTACCCAATGGGGGATATTTTCCCCGCAGCACAAAAACGCAAAAGCAACCGACTCTAGGCATTTGGGTAATCTCTTTTACATCCTTTGCAGTCATTTTGATGAAAAACTTAGGAGGATATCACCTAAGATGGGGTTAGGGTCGGCCGTCAAAGTTTGGGTGTTGAATTTTGAAATGCAATGATATGCTATGAGGCTGAAACTTGCAGGACATGTTAGAATTATCATTTCCCTTCTTTATTTGTAAACAACTTGATGAAACTGCGTTATTTCGAGCTTTTATAGCAACATTTTGATTTTGGAGGCTATTTTTGCCAAAATTCCGATTTTTTTCGACATGAAAGACCTTTATGACGTCATAATTACGTTTCATAGGGATTCCGTTCCGTCCAAAAAGGTATGGGGGGTTGGACGTTGGTTAGACGTGTTACTAAAAAGGCTTGGTTAAACGAGGGTTAAACCTAATTGCATTTGTTTTTAACCCTTTGAACCCGACGAGCCTGTAACGTGTACATGTACCTTATACCCGACGAGCCGGTTTACCGGCTTCAAGGTCACGTGTAGAAAACTTGATGTGTGTGTCAACAGACATGGGTAGTTAAAATTTCCAATGGTCTTATTTATATCGGAAGACACCAATAAAACTTTGAACACATGGTTAATCGGCCATTCTGCTCGTATTTACTCGAAAGAGCTGAAGCATTTTTTTCCCTCACATTTTTGTAAATGTGATCAAATTTTCAACAAATATGGCTTCGCCCATAGACTACAACGTAAATGTCAAATATATTGGTCGACATAAATAGTATTTTTTTTGTTAATGCTGGTTATTAGAACATTTCAGACTAGTGTAACATGAAAAGGTAAAGCAAGAAAAATAAAAATAAAAGTAAGTTAAGGCATTATATTGTGTTTTTTAACTTTCGGGTTGGCCCGGGTCAGCGGTACAGATGCACGTGGAATGGCCAGGGTTCAAAGGGTTAATATTAATTTGTAGTGTCATAAACTCCCCGAACTCTTAAATTTCAAATCGATTGAATGCAACAGTGCCGTCGTCAGCCACATATTTGTCTCAAGAAGACTCCAGGTACTTAGGCAATGTATAAATCCGTTTTTAACGTATGGAAACATTCTACAACTCGATACATTTATTTTTATACAAACAATCTTTACGTGGGAGTTTAAGCATCGTGGAGGGTTTTTGTCAGTTGACTTCTTGTCTTTTTATTGAACTAAAAGATATTCCCAGCTATAACGTGGACTAGTTATGTGCAGAAAGTCTTTACTTTTGAACTGGATTTGCCATTACAGTGAATTGTGCAAATCACCACTAATGGGACATTTTGCTTTATTTTCAGTACAGTTACAATTTTCTTTAAGAGAAATATAATAAATTCAGACTGTACATCGTATCCTATTGTTTTTGGTTTCAACAACTCCTCAATTCGTAAATATGTACAATGCAAAGACTTAAATTGGATATGTATTATAATAGTTGGACAACATTAAAATGTATTTGTCACACTTGTGAAATACCATGTAAGTTATTTTAGCTGAAGTGAAATATCACTGTGATTATAACGAAGTTTTGATATAAAGTTGGATTATAAATTTCGGGTAATCTTTGAGTCATTGCGTACCATCTAAAGACATCATTTTGGCGTTACTGATATCGGAATCATGAAATGATAACACTAAGATATAACCGGCAGGTACCAAGACGTGCTTCCAACACGATTGAAACCGAGTACACAACTTTAATCTGCTCTTGTAGTCATATCTTGCTTTTACAGTAATTGGTTGATGAACAACCACTTTTACGTAACAGAATCGAGCACACGAATTGAAGTAGTGGCAGTAAAAATGAGTCTGCATATTCTGGCTCATCATGTATCCCCATTGATGCTCTTTATAAGCAGCATTTCTTCTAAAGGAAGAAGTTATGTAGCTAGCAAAATATTGTTAATAACAGACGAATATCGTTGACGTTTCAAGTAATGTTATTTATTATTCATATATTATTTTACTGTATAAACTATTTAAAACAGAGATGAAACACGTTCAATAAAAATAAGCAGATGCCGTCTCTATTCTAAACTCTGTCTTAAAGTCATTAATTGTTGATACACATTGTTCGAGCAAGACACAACGTACCGTAATTGAAACACCCAGCTCTGTACCTATTTATTACCCAAAAAAATGATTTGATACCCGAAGCTACCTGAACAATGATTGTATTTTATGTACGAAATTTAACGGTTGTTTAAGGAGCGGGCTTCAAATGACATTTCAAAACTTTATTTAATAATACATTTAAATAATATTACATATAAAATCTCAACTTTGAAAATCAACAATTGGTGGAAATTGAGCTTAAATTGCCAAAGCTTTGACATTTTGTCTATAGATGTTTAACCCTTTCAATCCGAGAATTAGTGATTTTTTATACCCCTGGACGTTTTATCTAAATGAAATTTATATTAAGATGTTTTATTTATCCTCACATTTTTACTACAGCTGTTTAATCCCTCGACGTTTTATCTAAATGAAAAAGGTTTTAAGATGTTTTATTTATCCTCACATTTTCTCTAAATTGTTTTAACATACAGAATAAACATTTCACAGCACAATGCACGATATCATATATTATATAGTATCATCCTAGAGTACGAGTTTCGAAAGCAACTCTATTAGTTTATTGCATCTGATGTATAATCCTAGAATACATAAAAAAGTCTGACGCAAAAAAATACAGATGAATGAACACATTTGTATGAAAATAGTCTACATACCTCCATGATTTGGGCGGAATCGTCTATCATGGTTCTTAAGACTCTCCTCTAGAGTTGAAGAGTTAAGAAGTGCCGAAGATCTGAAAATCAGAAAAAAATGCACGTAATAATCTTTGTTAGTATGATATCAAATGGAACAAATATGAACAACATTTATTCGGACACATGTTTCTTACATAGTGTATTGTAAAAGGTTTTACTTTCAATAACCTTCATCCCCAGATAAGACAATGCAGCCAATACACTTTGGCAGGTTTAAAACCTAAAAAACTAAAATTCTTGTCTTCATGTTTACACAACAGATTATATGTGTTGCAGTGCGTACAGTTGTGATATTGACATTTTCCTGGAAAACATCCTTCTCTTTTGTATGAAATTTTAATGTTTTCATAATTGTCCTTAAGTTGTTATCGAAAAACAGTTATGATGATATAAAATCCATTTCTCACATATATAATAAAAATATGAACGAAACGTCCTTTGTCTCCTAAATATAGTAGTATGTTTATAAAGTACAATTCTGTATTTGACCAATGCTTTTAAGAAGGTTATTGACCATGCTATGTCAATAATATGATATCTCTTTTCCTAATGTGTCTTCCGCCTCTCTATTCACTGTATTATATCGCTTCAATATATTTCCTTCCTTGTCAAAATACAAGATCTATTATGTTGTTCAATTAGGCTACGTGTATCAGGGACTTCCGTTTGAGGAGAGAGAGCTCTGAGCCACCCTGCTCCCCTCAAATGCTTTATGGGAGCTCAATTAATAGATTCCCTTGCATAATGGTATTTACATCTAAATGTCCAAATAGCTCCCCTAATTACGCCCCTAAAGAACTTCAGGAGAGCTTCTGATAGAGCCCCTGGAAATTTCAAAATGGAAGTCCCTGGTGTATGGTCACCTTTTGTTTTAGGTATAATAGAATGATAAAATATATTACACTGGAAATACTCTCTCGTCTTCAATTCTATCTCTTGGATGTTGTACAAGATAATGTTGTCTCCTAAAAGTTATACAGTTGCTCGTATTGAAGCTTAGTCTATTAATACCGTATTGTCATGCAAATGTTTAACGAGATTGTTTTCAGATTGAGTCGGTATCATAATTTCAATGATTCTGGTAAGGTTATAATATGTTGTTTGATCAACAAAATCAAATCCTATTTTGTTATACGTTATTGTAAATTGAAAGTTTTCCTTGCACATGTTTTGACCTATAAATTTACGTAATACTGAGCCTTAATTTAAATAACCGAAACCATATCGCTATGAAAACAATGTTTTTATGGGTGAATAGGATGTATGTCATTACCCCAGGTTTTGTGTTTTCTTGAAAGACATCAAATTAAAAATAACTAGAGGTATGTTTGCTTTGTTAAATCTTTCAAGTCAAACAGCGCTTATAGCCCAGAGTTGTTCTGGAACGCTTTCTGAGAAGGACTTAGTTTTTATTTTAATTAGACGTGTCTCTGTCAAGAGAGATATAGCTATATAATCAAAACGACTGAGAATGTTGTATAAAATCTTCAAAAATACACGCATAAAACAACATATCTTGTTTAAGTTTCTGTATTTTGTTTTTTTCTATCAAACCTTAATAATTCTAGTATTCGGGAAAATAATATTAATTTGAAAGACATGTGTATTCCTTATTCATCAGAAGTAAATATTAATAAATAAAATCAAAATATTACAATAATGAAAAGTTTTATGCTATGTTTTGCCAAAATATTACACAGTAGATTAATTATTGAAACAAGATTGTATTTTGTCTAGGCTTCCAGTAAAGGTTATTGACCAGAATAAAATAAAGGCTTTGTCTACCTTATTGCCTTTCCCGAAAATATTATTATTTATTGCCTTATATTGCTCCAACGTGTTGTTTTTGCAAAATTCATCAGCTACTATTTGTTCAAAGTTTTCCTAATGTAGTTATAATGTTCAAATATAATACTTAGAAAGTATTTTTCTTCCTTTCAATGTATTGTAAACCATTATCATCGTTATAAAATAAAATGATTTCAACTGAAACTACACAGAGTGGCTATTCAAGATAAAATTTATTTATAACCATTGGCCATGATATTGGCCTTTCCTAGTTATCTAAGGAGATACTAAGAAATTACTTGATATGATCCGTAAACTAAATAGCCTTAACCACTTTGTAATGAAAACAATGCGTTTGTGATAAGCAAACATCCAGGATGTCACAACCCTAGGTATTGAATTTACTTGGAAGAAATATGAAAAAGCAAAATATCCCTAGAGGTATGTTAACTTTGTTGATCTTTTAATTTGTATAGAATGTACAGATATTGATTCTTACGGAGGAATGTTTTCATAGAAGATTGTGTAGTTATTATCAGGGCCGGAGTCAAACTGCCCCTTAAAGAATTGACAGAAAAATATAAACTAGGAATAAAAGAAGGATAATAATACAGAAAAAAAAAGAAACGATGGGGAGAAGAGAAGAAAGCAATTGTAGAAATGTTGAAAAAAATGTTGAAAATGTAATTCTGTATCAAATTGTTGTTGAGAATTGGAAAACTTTAATGTTTTGTGTTAATCATCTATGCGTGTTTGAATTGGTTACTCTCTTCAATTTTATGAAAGCTATCTCAACATAATTATGTTGGTATATCCTTTGCCACTCCTAACAATTAACCCTGATTAAGATGAATAAATCACACGACACAGTGTCTTGATTTTCAAAATACACAATAGTTAACTAACAAATTGGAGTGCAAAGAGATATTATTTTTTTACATCAAAATGTATATCCTAAGTTTGGAGCAAATTGGGATTACATCGTCAACTTAATCATGTTAATACGAAAATATGTGGCTCAACCTGGAAAGGGGGTCTTTGCAAAAGAACACTATAGTTGAATGCATTTACATTATTTTGCGAGTATGTCCAACCTTACATACCAATAACCCATAATATAATGCAATTGAGCATCGATTCTCGCAATGGTAAGTGTCATTTGAGGTAAACTGTGAATAAAAAACACCATAAACTTAAAATGAAGTCATCCACGGTAATTTGAAGTATCGAAAGGTAATTTCCATAGCTACTTAGCTCTTGACCTAACCTAGACCAACCGTGCTCCATGACAGTTGAGTGTGCTCAGGACAAAGTCATCCAATAATTTTAACTCCTACAAAAAGTCGCAAGAGACCATCTTATGATAGTAACAACACTTTATTATACATTTGCTTACAACAAATAGCTTAAACTAATTATACAATACATTTACTGATTATGAAATACATAGAATAACATTATTCAGTTCTCAGGTCTAATATATACATTTACCCGATATGATTCTTACATACTGGTGGATACTTAAATGCACAGAAACCATTAGTGGCGACATTAATGTTTATCATAACGTCTGCGTCCTTCCCCTTATATATCATTGATTGTGTAATATACATGCGCTATGATGAATATGTGTTTTCAGTGATTTTGGATTCATCACTTCGCTCCGTGCATAGTATGTTTTTTTAAATCACCTTTAGAAATTAATCCATCGCTTGCGTTTTTGAAGGTTTATATTTATTCGTTTAGTATAGCACTGTTTACCGCCTTTGGGCAATCTTAATGGTTAATGCAAAATATTCGATACTTTAATATTTCATAAATCGACATGTCGTTTGTAAAATTGATGTGGATGTTGCATAGCGCCTTGATGATTATATGCCATTTCCCCATTAAGTATATGACAGATGTACTGGTCGCTTTTAAGGCAACAACTTGCATAATATGCTCGTTCAGAAGAGTATAGAAGAACAATTATATGAACGACGAAATGAAAATAATATAAATACCTTTACGTATAGCTGACATTTTATACCACGAAATTCAAGGTTCAAGGTGTATGATACTGTAAGTTACTTTACATGATTTCACAAGGGAATTGATTTGAAATAAATCCGGCAAAGCTTTGAATGTAATTGAGTCTTGGAATCTAACAGAATTTTTTCTAATTATTTCTGTTACTTTTTATGTTAATTGTATTGAACACTATTTTGCTGTATGTATATTGAAGCATGTTCATAAATGAATTTAAAGTGTTGAAACAAAATTGTTGCCGTAAGGTTACAATTAAATCAGGACCATTGAGATTTCGCTTTTATTTAATATTCTCAAGCACTACTATTGAATAGGAAATCAATCCTATCAGTAGGGGAAAATTTCTGAATTTTAAGAGTATATTAACTTCAAATTTACTTTGAGCGATACAATACGATATTGAAAATGTCTTGAATACCTCAAGGACTTCATGCTTATAATTATTGTTCCTTAATACATTTTCCATACCCATTCCCATTAACTGAATGTTTGTGGCGACATGTTATTTCTATTAATAGTAACCTCACAAAATAGTAATAGTATACTTATCAGTAGTTCATGAAGTTGCCTATAGCACATTTTATATTGATTATTTGAAGCTACATAAAATAAAATCTTTCCCCGGAACAGTTAATAAATGATTATGATATCTCGCTCCAACTAAACAACGTATTCAGAATTCAATGAATCCAAGTGCAAATAGGTATCCTTTCTTTATTAGCAGCCACATAACAAGACAAATGGAATAAGCACAAAATCATGAGAAAATAGTCCATTTAGTCCCAGCAAACTGCAATCCACAAATATGCAGCCCTTAAGTATTATTAAAACAAATCATTAGA
The DNA here is from genome assembly GCA_000969725.1 of Ophiothrix spiculata. Lineage (NCBI taxonomy): Eukaryota > Metazoa > Echinodermata > Ophiuroidea > Amphilepidida > Ophiotrichidae > Ophiothrix > Ophiothrix spiculata. Next base: position 8,066 of record JXSR01S000724.1, on the reverse strand, counting down.
GAAAAGATGTCTATGACTTTGTTGACGGCAATAAGAAATCTTCCTGGAAAAATTAAAAGCTTCTTTGATCAAATATTATGATACGTTGTTTTCCGAATAGATAAGAACGTTTTTTATTATTGGATTTGAATGATGTGAAACAATTGGTCTGGTGCAATACAAGAGGAAATATAAATTAATTGCGTTTTGGTGCAATCGGCGATCATCCGTTGAGTGTGGTACGCCTCCCTCCCCCCATTAGAACGAAGAGGGTTATCAGGGTTTGGAAAGCTCTTCTAATTTGGCATAATATAGATGATCATGTTGGTATAATAATAAATGATACTAGTACTTTTATATTTAAAAAAAAACCGTTTACAACAAACGAAAAATTCAAATCATTTTATTCACTTTGAAACATGCAGTTATTTTTTTTTTTCATTTTATTTCCATCGACCTTCCAAATAGAAATGAGTATTTACCAACCTTAAACGAGTCCTATTAGAATGTTTTCAAACTATTAAAATATTCCTCATATTTTCCATTACCCATGTGAAATTTTCGGAGATAGAAGAGAAAAATTAAAAGACATTATTTATATTAAGTCTATAGATAAAATCAAAACAGCTGTTAAGATTTTACTGAAAATGTTAATTAAAGCATCTTAAGTGATGATCTTTCATATGACATTGAAAACTTAACTTCTGAAAATCGGACTAAGTATCTAATAATACGTTCTGAAACAATCGCATGCAAAATTCATTTTTTTCCCTTTTTCCAAAACATGTTCAGTCCAATGTGGACTACGTGTTTTGTTCTGTTTTATTCCAAAACGTGTTAAGTCCATGAGCAAATTTGCAAATTCCTTTGTCAAAACGTGGTCCATTGCATTTTTGAAACAAACAAACAGGCAAACAATAAATTAAAAAAAGTAGACATGTTTTTATGATCATTGATAATGTGCCTTTTTAAACAGTAGTGATTGATTTTTTTGAAATACAAAATAATGTATACTTAACAACACGGTTTGGAAATAAGCTCTTCAATACTAATTCATAAGTAACGTTTACAAATAAACACATTTGTCTTTTGGGATATTTTTGAATGGATGCTGTAATTGTTTACACAGAATTTCGTAAAATGCAAGAATAAATGGCCAATACATTGATACATTATTTCATCATTTTGTTTTGGAATGGCATTTATAAATACTGAACAAACCCAAGTTTAATTGTTAAAGTTGTTTCCTTATTTATAAAACTAACTGAAACTACAAAAAAGGTTTAATCAGAATGATCTGATATAGTACTTGTCATAACCGGAAAGAAATCAGCATTTTGTAATTTCCTGTGAGCATTCACATAATTGCCAAACTACAGTATCTCAATACATTATTGACTCTTGAGGGGCCCTTAACGTTGGCGCCAGATACCGCTTAATGGCCTCTTTCTAATGCCAATGAAATATTAGGAACTCGAGATAGCTTGATGACAGTTTGATTGCATCCGGTGTCTTTTATCCTTCGGGATTCTGTCATCTTCGGCCTCCGTTAAGACTCATATTTTCCCCTTTTGGGTTTTGTTTTGAATAAGACACTATGAGGTTTTAAGTGACACGGCGGGATTTGTTAAAAGCTGTCTGAACGCTTATGAAGAATAGATGGTGATTTGGTTAATTCACTCGTCTTTAACGAATTTGCATTTTATATTCAAATTAAGACTTGACAAATACTGCAATAAAAAGTTTGACAAGATATGAAAAAGTATCAAATGTGTTTCACATTATATTAAAGCAAACTTGCCGATGACAGAAAAACATTATGATTTATTCAATAATATTCAATATTTTATAATCTCGACCATTCTATTTTCTGAAATATCAAACCTGCTGAAATGTCAAACATGCTTTTAATATTTTTTTGTGATTGTTATATTTTGAAGAGCTAACTTTACAATGTATTATCCATTTGTTGAAAATATCTGAAACACTTAGTCCTATATATTAAACGGAATAAAAAGCATTCATTTTTTTTTAAATTTGCTTTGTATAGATTTAATTCAATATTAGCAAAACTTTATTTTAACTCTCAAAGAAAAACTCCTATCTTTTCTAAATGTCATGAAAATGAAGACAAATATAGCTTGTACTTTGGAAACTTTTAAAACTGTATGCTAAAATTGAGTGTAACTTAGGATATAGTAAGTCTTTAATGTAACAATAGAAATAAAGAGAAAGTCTTTAGTATTCGTTTTATGTAACGCGTTTTCGGGAGGTGGGGATGATTACAACCACGCCTGGTAATTTTTAAGTTACCGTGAGTTCAATATTTTTCAATTGTATTTGTTTTGATATTACAGGGTAGGGTAGATTTTACTCTTGATACCAAGACCGTCAAGTAGTTAAAATAATTATTACGTCACAAACAAGGGGTGATTTTTGTTAATTTTCTCGCTACCCGTGTCCAGATTCAATCATATAAGAGACAATGATTATAAGAAATATATACAATTGTTTGGGAAATCAAATTTTGTAAGGTTTTCCTATCTTATTTCGCGAAAACCGAATTACAGTGTAGATGTTGAAAATAAAGTTAATTTTAGATATTTTAAACTGTTTCTGAAATTTTAGAAGGAATTTAGAATTTTTTTAGATTTTAGAAATTATTAAGAAAAGAAGGAACGTAAGTGCAACATCATATTCCTGTATAATTCAAGAGTGTTGCATGTAGCACTTACGACACTTTTGTAATACATGTAGTTTTACAAAAGTGTCCCACTTTTTTAATTTTAAAATATATTTTATTATAACTACAGAGCTTCATTCGTGGTAGTACGGTACGATGTCTTCCTTTTAAGCATTAAAAATATAAGACTGTCATAAGTGTGAAGAAGTCTCTTATCCAAACATGCCAATAATGCTTTGCTGTTTGTTTGTTACAAATAATACACCATATCATGATTTTTAAAACTCTTTTTAACAGTCATGTAACATCAAGAATAGATGCAATAATCCTGCAATGTTTAGGAATTTTGATTTTTTTCTAAACGAATAAACGAAACAAAAATGCATCCCTAACAACATTTACATTAAAAATAAATTGTCCAATGCATTTACTTTTAGAAAATGTACAAATAAATATATATTTTCTTAGAATATTTTAGATAAAGGGCTTGATTTAACTAAACGTACTTTTTGTTAAAAGAAGTCACTACATTGACAATGCAGGAAAGTCTAATAGTTCCAAACGTCACGGTTTTGACAATCTTGCACTGAACGACAAGATACTTAGTGAAAGATTGTTTAAATATCACAAGCAACGCTCCTGTTTAGGAACCTGACATGCCTGTTACGGCTCAATACGTATGAAAACTCAATACGTACAAATGTGTACGTAATGAGCTCAAGTCTTATATTTTCGGCAACATTGTAAGTTCTCGGCGCAATACACAGAGATAAAAATGGGCAAATACTGTATGCATCCCTACCAACTGTTGAGCAAACTAAATAAGCACCGAATATTAGACATTTTTGCCCAAATTTTGTATCACTTTTACCCCACAGGTGGCAGATGTAATAATAATAATAATAATAACAACATTTCTAAAGTGCAAAATACAAAGGTTTCGATGCGCAAAACATAAAATAATACTCTAAACAATACTTTACAAGTACTCTACAGAAACCCAAAAAATGTGCAACAAAAGTGTCTTCACTAGTTTTGTCACAGGTAAAGTACTGCAAAAAAAACTCAACTAAGAAAAAAAAATGAAAATCTGACAAAAATGTAAATTGTGTTTATGCGGTAATCAAAATTTAACTTGTAAATCGCTCAAAGGGAAAAAAGTTCATCATGCTCTCGCAGTTGTTGGCGTTTATCATTTCATCTAACCGTATCTCATCTTGAACTTCAGGAGGGCAAATAAGTTAAAAATGATTCATTCATATTTATATTAAGGCCCTCTTTACAACTCATGACGAAAGATATGCGACATACGAAGTGCCTGACGTAATGTGTCTTGATGTCAAAAATATTAACAAATCAAATCAAATTAGATTTATTGGAATTACACTTTTGATACAGTGGCACTCATCTATCTTGTGATGGTGCATCCAACATAAAATAAAATAATAATAATACAAAGTATAAAAGAATAGAATTATAATACAATTCAGGGTATAACACAAAACATGAATATATCTTCACTTTTACTTGGATGTACATCATAATGATGATGTATTTACCCGGGAAATATTCAGATTTATTCAAAAGAAAAGAAAACAATATACATATACATAAAGAACTGACATAAATTACTTAAAATGCAAATTATATACAGAAGGCATTATAAATAAGGAGAATAAAATCAGCTCTCTCTTAAATAAATATGACATATTTATAGAGGATAGCCTCATCAGTGTCTAGCACTGCTTTCCATGAGGGTCCTCTGTCAGATGGTCAGATTTATTTGCCAGTTTTAGTGCAGGAGGAAAACCGGAGCGCCCGGAGGAAAACCTGCGGAAGCAAGTTTGGACTGGCAAACAATTGCACAAACAGCGCCAGGACCGGGGTTCGAACCCGTGACACGGTCCTAGGCTCATTGGTGCAAGGCGAGAGAAGTACCGCTGCGCCACCTGCTTCCCCTAAGAATCAGGTTGCGCAGAATCTTAATTCTGATCAGAGTAAATTTGTTTCCTTTTCTCCCATAAATTAATAAGGAGTCCCTTACAACAGTTATCAAATATCTTACCAAGGGTCTCAACAAAGGAGATATCCAAGCATCATATATAATTTAACATCAGTGCCATGGGACATGAATGTCTCCCATAAAGTTTCAAGACCACTTAAGTGCATAAGTTCTCCACATTATTTATCTTTAAAACTTTACACAGTGATACGCCAACTCAATACAATTTATATGAAAAAAATACCAATTAACAAAACAAACCATCATTCCGTTTCAACATGGCGGCCAGATATCTAATTTGTGTCATATTTTCATTTTTACGAAAACTTACGGCTCATAATGGCAGCTAATACTTACAAATACATTTCTGAAAAAAAAGTGTTTCTTTTCAGTTTTAGGGGCAAAATACAATTTCAATGGCGCCATCATTTTACCAGTTTATGTTAATTACCTAAAAACGACGGGGCTTATTTTTTTTGCACAAAAACATTCGCAGCCCCTATCTTGACAATTACATAAAACGGCTTTATCGGGTTATGTTGAGTCTTCGAACTTTGCGTGAAAAACAAACTTCAGGGTGGAAATGGATCCCCGCTTATGCACTTTTAAGTGATATGTAATGATTCAAATATAAATATACATGTAATATTATAGGTCTCTAATGTACAAAATAAAAAAATGAGTCAAAGCCCGAATATTATTTAACAAAAACCTACTTGCACTGTGTTATTCATACATTGAATTTCGGTCATTATTCTTGAATCGGTCTTGATCGAAGGATAAGCCTAACTAGGGTGAAAACGCCCCATGCTAAATATTTCAGCTCGTAGTACGCTTATTCCACAAATTAGGCGATGATGTTTTCTTGTCAGATACCTATAAAAGTAAACCAATTTGACTGAGGTCAATGACCGGCAGTACACTCATTCAGTCTCTTTTCAAATGCCCATTTTATTGTTATCTCAAACAGCTTAATATTGTCAAACCCAAGAATGTATTTGCCGGGCAATTTTATCTAAAGCCGAAAAATCACCTGCTATAGGAAATAAGGCATTACTCTAGCGCAAAATGTGCATTTGAGAAAATGCCACAATTTGTACTAGGAAATCGTCTTTGTTATGATTTGACTATGCACACTAAGGTATCTCATATGCGACAAACTTTAATTTAATCTACAGGCTATGTATCAATACATGCAAAACTTGTATTGAAACGAAATTGATTTTTTAAAGATTCACAGTTCTTCACAGTATTTATGCTTTCTTTCAATAGTACTAAGCGGAAATGTAAAAAAAATGAAATTTTCTTGGGACCATCAGAAGAATAACTTACAGACTTGACATTAAATATGGAAAAAAAAATCTGTTGGTTTCCATCTTGAATAACCCGCCACATCTCTGTATGTACCAGTTTTAGAGACTTCTGCTTTCTCATATTTGTAACTACACTTATAAACTTCACATCAAGGGTATTTTCAAGCTCATTGAAGTAACACAGAGACACTGGGAAACTTGAAGGTACAAATAACTCAGAAATTTAGGTCCAAAGCCGTTCACTGCAATATTAAACAAAGGAAAATAAATTTGTCATATTTTCTTTTATACGTTACCTAGAGATGTGAAACTCTACAGGGTTGATTAACACAATGTTAGTAATAATTTCGGATCAATCAATATTTCCTCTGTTCTCATTGAGGAGCGTACAACGTCATGATTCGCCATGGCATGCTTTCAATTTTCAATAAGAGTTTTTTTCTGATATCTTAGCCAAAGCACCAAACACAGCCCCACAACACTCCTTCACCTCGGAGGATCAACATAACATGCTGTTAATCCAACGTGATTCTTAACCCAAATGTTCTCATAAGGATTAATATCTGAAGATCTTGCCAGACAAGGAAAGAACTCAACACCCTGATCTTCCAGGAAAGTCCGAATTGTACAACCACGACGGAGGCGAAAGTTGTCATAGTGGAGCACAAAATTGTTTCCGAAGAAGCCTCTAGCCAATGACATTATCAATGCTTCTAGAATGCATCTTTACCAGTACTGATGGAAGTTGCCTTCCAAGGTGATCAGGGCCGATTTTCCACCTGCATGTGAAACACGCTAAAGGCAATGTTACCTTCTTCTCGATACATTTTGATAGCATGCACGCTTCAGTATAACCCTTCTCTGTACATCTGCGGCCAATATGCGTCCATATTGGCAGTATATTTCAAATTGAGTCTAAGATCAGAAGACATCGTTATCTCATTGATGGGACTTAAAATGGAAATTGATCTGTATCTCAGTCAAAGCGTTGCTGGAAAAAGTGTTTGGTCAAGATATTTTCTCCAGTGGTTTCCTAGCATGATTACCACTTTGAATACAATGAGAGTTGACTAATGCTCTTAATACAAGCTTGTTTTATGAAAGATCATGGTGTTGGACACTTGCCCTGTTTGGTAAGGTCTTAGATATGAACTATATTGAGGACTTCTAAGCTGAAGTAACACATCGATGAACAACAAGTTATATCAACCAACCATGTGCATGAGTAACTTTTGGCTGTGCTTGATACTTGGCCTGATACACCTCTCCGAACTCTCCGATCACTATTGGAATCATAGGCGGCGGACCCGGGGGGACGGGGGGACACGTCCCCCCCCCCTAAATTTTACGAGGGGGTGACGGACCCCCTCAAAAAATAAAGAAGAAAGAAAGAAAAGGAAAGGAAATTTAAATTTTCTCTTTGTTTTGATAATATTAACGTTAAAAATCAAAAAAAAATTGCGCGCTTCGCGCGAATTTTCAGATATTTTGTCAATTTTTAGTAAAAATTTGTTATTTTTGCACAAATTTCAAGATTTTTTTAATAAATTGTAACTGAAATTAGCCGATTTGACAGATTTTTTTGCGCGCGCTACGCGCGCATTACAAAGAATCATAATTTTCCTCCGACCATTTTTGCTTAAAAAAGTGCCGTCCCCCCCTAAAATTTTTACCTTCAGCCGCCACTGATTGGAATGTACGCATGGAGAGTCCATGCGCCGTGCGCTTCTAATGGATGACATAGCAAACAGCGCTTTGTCATAATTTGTAACCAACAATATGTAAAATGACCTTGTAAAATTTCAATCGTCCAGGTAAAGTTTTAAAGAAACCACGGCAAATTTATTTTCAGTAAATCTTTATTATGGTGAACGAGTTTGGACCCAAATTTTAGAGGTTGTAGGTGTCACCTAGGTATACACAAAAGGGGTCTTATTTCAAAGTTTACATGTATATCTACAAATATTAAGAAATGCACATTCCTGGAGATTTCATATACCGAGATATGGCGGATTATTCAAGATGGAAACTAGAACTAGTACCGTTCCCACCGGATTTTATTTTATTTTATTTTTATTATGATTAGTAG
>JXSR01S000723.1:17111-27319 GCA_000969725.1 Ophiothrix spiculata | reverse complement strand
AAGCCTTGTCATCATATAAATTAAAATCTGAGATGCGTTTATTAACCTATAGGGTATATGATGAAGCATTACGAAAGAGTACCCGAAATGTTTTTCACACGAATCAAAACTTGCACTGTGTTCAAGTTTATGATCCAATGGTCTGCAATTTGATATATATTCACCAATTCGTTGAGCTTTCTAAAACGGCAAACAAAAACATAATGGCAACTTTAAACACCAAACATACATTCTTATGCGTTCTTAAATAATATATTTTTTATTTACCTCATTCGTAGTTTGGTGTGCGCTTCCCTAAGCTAGCGAAATGTATGATCATGCTATCAACGCTTATCATGATACATACTATGTATGTATGTATGTCTCATTGCCAATTAAAGTCGTTCTCAACCCCATGGCCCCAGTCACGCGTTTCAGCAGTGTACTCTGCATATATAACGATTTTTTGGAAAATATAATCGTCATTAATCATTTATCTATATACAACAGTTTCGCAGATGCTAACAGTGCGATAGAAGGAACGTATAAGTGGTTGTGCATACGTTACGAGAGTGTTACAATTGTTTCGTCTAAGTACAAAGTTATACCTACAGCGTTGTTTTGGTATGGATATTATATATATTACCCTGACTGAGATACATATACGGATGTACAATTGAACTTGCATCCCTTAGGAATGGGTGTCGCAGATTTGATATTTTGGAGTTGGCTATTGTTATGTTTACACATAAAGTACTTTTGAGGTGTCCGATTTCCAAGACTCTTTACGTTAACCTATTCTTTGAGGAAAAGCACAAACTTAACGACATGTTAAAAACGGTCTCGGGAATGTTGATCTCATGTGGGTCAAGTTATTTTTTTTTCAAGCAGTGAGTCAAATTATTTTTTTTTCTCTTGCATAATGAGTCAAGTATTATTTTCGGAAAAAAACTTTCAGCCCCCACATGGAGGTCTAATGGTGCACCCCGAACAAAATATTTTACAACATTTGAACAGTTCTAATATTTCAACGTTTCTGATGAAATTAGAAATTCGACCTTGGACGTGATTTTGACTATGCTCAGCTTCGTATCTCGTAATAGTTATTTACTATGTCGACCTTAAACTACCTTAAGGTACCTTAAGATATGAAGGGGCACAACATAATGTGTGCTTCAATAGAAACGCTAAAGGTCCAATACAATTACAGCTAATTACCTACTCTACTGATGTAATAACAAACTTGTCAAAGTCACTCTTTTGAAATGCATATCTAAACTTGCACTTTACCAATGTTAATGACCAGACGCTTCCCTTAAATATTCATGCCTCCTGTTCGTGACAGAGGTAAGATGCAGGTCATTCTCAGGTATAGAAAACGTCAATAGCTAATATACTGCCAATTCATGACACATATAAAACGTAAATATCTGTATGATATCGATATTAGACGGACATTTTAAACATGTTAAAACATTTGCTTGATTACAATTCATAAGCCTTGTCATCATATAAATTAAAATCTGAGATGCGTTTATTAACCTATAGGGTATATGATGAAGCATTACGAAAGAGTACCCGAAATGTTTTTTACACGAATCAAAACTTGCACTGTGTTTAAGTTTATGATCCAATGGTCTGCAACTTGATATATTTTCACCAATTCGTTGAGCTTTCTAAAACGGTTAACAAAAACATAATGGCAACTTTAAACACCAAACATAATGTATTTCAATACAACACAAAAACGACTAACCTTAACCCATGTTCATGCATAGCCCTAAGTATTGTAAATACCATGGAATTAGTAGGATATATATATCATTGTATTATTATTAGTAGTAGTATTCTTCATTATTGCTTATCATTATTCTTATTGTGACGTTCTTTTAATATATTTGTATGTAGAAAGTAACGAACCCATGTCCGATACAAAATTATACCACAACGGAAGGTATCAGATTTGTGTAACATTATATTGCTAAGCTGAACTCCATCTCCATACCTGAGTAAATCATCTGTCTCGTTGATAACATAGTAGTAGAACTAGTGGTGTACATACATGTAATGATAGTACCTAACATATAGCACTATTGTTTGTATTGCCCGGATTCCGATGCAGTGACACATGTTTTTTACGAATACCACGACAATTCATATTCTATTAAATTTAGTAATTATTGTTTTATTTTCAACTTTATTTACCGTACCTTTCAGGTTTGTTATTAAATAAGTAATCGAAAATAAAAACACAATTTAAAAAAAGCTGATAGGTGATAAATCTTAAATAAAACATCACTTCACGTATTATAAAATAGTTATGTATCACTTGAATAATATCAGTAATCAGATTTTAATGTATAGAAACACTTAACTTGCCTCCTTTGTACTTACCTATAATGGATACTTTAGCATATTTTATTATAAGAAGAAATATCTCTTCTTAATTAATTACTAAAATGAACAGTTACACTTTGCCATTAACGGAATATAGATAAAATATGACTTGCATTATATATGTTTTAACTGTTGTTGAATATGTTAACGAGTCTTTCTACGCGCGATAATGGATAATAAAGCTTAAATTATTTTGATAAACTCAGTTAATTAAGTGATTAAGTCAAAAAGCGCACACTTTGGCTTCCTTAAACATTTTGGAAATAATTGAGATAGCAACGATATGTTGCAATCCATGTTCTAAAATTAAATATTAACTCAGTTTAATCATTAACATTTTGGAAAAGGCAAAGGACGGTTTTTTTTCTTCAAGAAATAAAGGCTCATTTTATCAATTAAAAATAATATATTATAATATTTGGTAATTTCATATTTTTTTAATTAAGCCTCTTGTTGAATCGATAAGATAAATAGAACGATGAAATTAATTTAGCCACGTATACTTTTAAAACATACCTTTTATATTTTAATAATTTAAGAAAAAGGAAATCCCAAAATATTACAAAATAAGAATCTAATCAAACAACAAAGGACAAAATTAATCTATAGAAATGAAATGTTATTTACATTTTCAACAAGATAAGAATAACAGTTGTGTAATTAATTTAGCCAAGTACACTTTTACCATAAATCTTGTATTTATTAATCACATAAGTAATACTAATAGGAAAATCAACTGAAAAAAAAAGAAAAAAAGTAATAATCTAATCAAACAACAAGGAAACAATTCATCTACATGTATTAACATTGAAATTGTATTCAATTTTTTTATGTGTACAAATGATTGCTTTAGCAAATTTATTCGATAGACTTAAAAACAAGCAAAAATCAATAAACATACATGTTATATAACATGTAGTGCTTTCACAGACGATTCAAACGCGCTGAATTCAACCAATTGTCTAGGGAGAAAAATACATATAATAACTGCTTCTTAACAATAAATATCAATAGAATGTTTTGCAAATTGTGAAGCGTTTCTAAACAAACCTACCGGATTAATTACATTCTCAAATTAGTCGGCAAAGTCACGAAGTTTGCTTAGTTCTAGAATATTATTTCAATCTCTTTGAATACAGTCTTGTAAAAACAACATACCAAATGCTGTGCTAATTTTGAATAATCAAACTAAGTTCGTAACAACAATATAATAACTGATTTCAATTTTTTTTAACGTTCTGATTATTATTAGCACCGCCGTTTTCTACTGGGAATGAATGACTTCTATAATACTTAAAGTTACTTCGAAATCAGTGATCTTATTTATCTAAGATTTCATCATTAAGTCTCAATCTTTCCAAGGATCATACGATTATAGTTGATCTTCGTATCGACAAAAATAAATTAAAGAAATCGGTACTTACTCGTGTCTTATTTTATATTTAAAGTTAATATTCTTGTAAATTGTAAATTTAGTCAGTTTGGTTTTGATTACACTAAACATTTTTCGAATATAAAGCGTATATTTAAAAACATCGGAGACGCTAATGTAATTACTTCAAACTTTACTGCTTATTTCCATCATTCGTAATGGTGTAGATATACATGCGAATCTATTTACAGATACTCAATATGCGTCAAGTTAAAACAAGCATATCTTCGCTCTTACTGAAGAAATTCTTAGTTTCCTTAAAAGGAATGATAATAGCATAGATAGTAAGAAAGATGAGTACATGAATTGTAAAGTGATTACATTTCAGTTCATTACATAACACTTTGTCACTTCTTGAATTTGATAGATAAACCAATAATAATCTCAATATAAGACAACAGACTATAAGTTCGCGATGTTCATTATCGTTACCAAAATGTAACATGATTTTTAAAGACCTGTTAGTTCTCTTCAAGGATTGCTACACAGCTTTCCGGCAACATTTTACAGTGGCTTCGGAACCTCCGGTATTTTAAGTTGTGACATTGGGGCTCTCCAGACGGGCAAATCAATCTGTATTTATCACATCTAGTTGTATCTAGATTAAACAGGACTTCAGCAAACGATTGCAAGAGCGTAAGTGAGACTGCGCGTGTAAATACGCGTAGTTGCGTTATTTCCACTCACACGCACACCCAAACGTGTCAATACGCGCCTAGGAAAGTTTGCATAACCAATATAATAGTAGAAACAAACGATCAGATTTTTGATCTACAAAGCCTGTGGTGTAAATCAATTAGTTCTAGTTGCTTTAATTGAATCCAATGAAACTTTCAACTTTACCAGTGTCATTAATATCTGTGCATAGCAGCTGATTCAATATCACGTTGTCATCATGTACATTGCATACTATAAGAACAATGTTAAATAACCTCTCTCTAATTATACAGTTTTATTGAATCCAATGTTAAGTTTCATTTTAAAATTTCATAATGTTCATCGCGTCCACGTCTCGAGGGAGAAACAACACTTTACTCACCAGAGACGGATTGCGGATAACGGTTGTACTTTCAGCTTGATATATAGTGTTTACTCCTATAACACATTATGTTTCATGAAGATCAGACGTGATAATGAATGCACTGCTTGGAGTAATTTGACACGTATACAGGTTAATGGAGAAGAAAAAAATAATATATTGATTGACATCGTCGCTAAAAGCTTTGGAAACTGGGAAATATTACGATATTGTACTTTTCTTTAGATTTGAGATTGAAAGGTTCGATAATTTAAATCCTCATCATAAGCATATCTTTACAATGACACAGACACAAAATTCGACGATTATGATGTTAACTGTTTTTTGTTCAAATCTTTGTACTAATTATTTCCCGATTCGCTAAATAGTCAATAGCAAGTTTAAGTCCACATATTGGTATATTCAATTAAGATTAAAGTACAAAGAAAGCAACCGATTAATACGCATAAACCAGTATGACCGTATCGGGAAAGAAACTGGACTGTATTTTGTGAATCATAAAAGCCTGACCTAGCTTATTGGATATTCATATGAACTTACACTGAAAATCTTTCCATGTGATAGAAATACAATTAACCAAAAAATAATACCAAAATCATGATAGATTAATTCACAAAAAATATTTTGACTACATCAATCCTAATCAATCATTGCTAGGCTCTTACAGAATGCAGAAACACATGTTCACAGTGTCATATGAAACAATGGATATGCTATGGATCACAAAACATAATCAACCATATTGACAAAAAAAAAATTCGCATAAGAAAATGCAAAAAAAAAATATCCTTACAGTGCTCTTTAAAAAGAGTCTTAAAATGACTTTTTTCATGAAAATATAAAATCAGTGCACCACCCAAAAAGATAAACCCTCAAAGCTCAAGTATGTTGTGGGTTTGTACCAGCAAGACAAACAACCCACATTGCATAGATATTCGCTAACCATCCTGGCTCAAGTCTATTCACTCAGTCCTTAAGTAACTTAATTTAAAGGTCCCACCATAACTTCAAGGTACTCAAGAATATTATCAGTCTTGTTTCAGGATTATACTACAAGAGGCACTTGACAGTACACCTTTTGACCAACCGAATTGCATACATGATCCTCAAAAGAAAATGAACCATTTATTTTGTTGATTCCAATTTCAAATCAGGACTCTTTTATAATAGTCAATGTTAATACTAACCGAAAATGAAACGATCTACGAATATACAAAATACTTTTCCGACTTTTTCGAAGATTGGAGGTGTTTGGTCTCAATCTCTGTTCCACTGAAAGTACTGAAAGTCAGAAATGTCTTAACTATGTCATTAAAACTGGGGGGAAATAAATGGTCGGCCATTTCTGTGGTCTAGACGTTTTATTATATCACGTTGTCTCTTTACCTGTCGGCAGTCGAAAGATGTTAAAAATTGAAAATCAAGTTACGGATATTATCAGTACATAGCTCGGTTGTCATGGATTTTATAGCTGCATCAAAGTCAATGAGCAAAAGTCAAGGCTTGAAATGACCTTGTCACGTCATTTACAAAATGTGTCGTATCTTTGTGAGTCAAGCTGAGTTCACAATGTACTTGTATGTTATAATTAGACTGCTATTAAGTAGTGGTAGTACAGAGAACAGAAAGATTATATTACGTTGCTGCCAAATTATGTGCCAAAAATCCTCCAGTAAAAGCATTTTTTACACAAAACAACTTTGTCTAACAAAATAAGACCTAGAGTACGGTCAAATACATATCCAAGATTCTTCTTTCAAAAGTTAACTTTTACTTTGGAGATCGCTTCAAAACTCAGCTGACAGATGTCTGTCGGTTCTTGGCGGTTAAACCGGAATAAGCAATAGTCAACCGCCCAACCGCCAAGAAATCAACATTTTTATGATTGATTTAATATATTTTAAACATAACCGTACTCTATGTCTAATATACTTATTTATATTTATTGAATCTGGTCCGATTCAGTCAGGTATATTTGCGTTTAGACATATTATTCCATTTCGTCTCTATACCTGTCAAACCGTCTGTTATGTCTGATAGATGCTACCGACAAGAAATCGAGTTACGAATAAATTATCGTATATCATCTGGCCTTATTAGGTTCATTGTTATGCCAAGTACGTTGAGCAGAAGTGACTTTAAGGCTGCGATTACATATTACTATACTGTACGATATACGGGCACGTTTGTCCAACCTATAGGACCTTTATTTTTAATGATACACTTGATACTATCCACAATGTAAATCCATAATCACTAGAGCTATCCACCGTACTGATCTCATCTTGGAAACAATATTTCTCTTCTAGAGTGAGATCAGAGGGCGTTTGGAATGGCTTCATGTATATATCAACAGTACAGAGATGATGTTTTTATATCGTGGATAGTATCATAGAAAAAATGGCCTATAGATAGAAAAAACGTGCCCGTATAGTGCCGTATAGTGTATAGTATAGATCTATGTGATCGCAGCCTTAGAATACAATTGTCACTTCATAATGAAGTGACACATTTTACAGAATGTGACATTTTTCTGTATAGTGTTGTATCTCACAAATGTTAACATTAACGAACAACATTTATCTGTTTATCTGTTTATTATCAAGCTTTGTAAGAAGCGTGCTGACTAATATTAGGAATGAAATGACCGCATCTGTTCACGGCGCTGTCTAATTAACTTCACTCTAATTATAGGAAATTCCTTTGTTGAAGATATGATTATTTTAATCCATTAGTGAAATAGAAGTAGGACACAGTTCACCAAAAACTAGTACTATATATTTGCAATTAATAATTCATAATGGCGTTAACATATACTGTGATTAAGTGTTTAATACAATATTAAGGCTATTAAGCTAAACTATAACAAACTGCTTCTGAGTGAACTGGTAAAGTACATTATTTAACGGAAATGAATCATATTTTATTCATTTACATTATGGAAATTATCTCTGCCATTTATGTATACGAATTTAAAGTATTGTGAAAAAACGACACACAATACTCGTTTGTGGCAAAGATTGGGGCGCTTATTTTCATTTCAGTGATGATTGCAGTGACGTGCACAAAAGTACACCCAAATTGTTTTGACGTAACTTTTGAAAACTGACAAAGCAACAAAAACAAGTGCAGAGTCTTTTTTTCCCCAAAAGATTTTTACAACATCTTTTTATTCTCCAGATCCCCGAATGGGCCTTTTCCCCCAACTGACTCACCCAACTGGGGGGGGGGGGGGGGGGGGTACGTGACCCCTTCCTTTGGGCACGGCACTGTAGGGTGGAACAATACGATTTTATGTAATGAACCATTTCACATAACGACGTGAAAATGAGATTCAAACTGAAATAATGGCGATTTTGTAAATAGTTTCATGTGCTTCAACGGAGGTTTACGCTACCGGTTCAATACAATTGAATATATGTTACTAAACTGACACAAGTTTAAAACAATTAGTATTTATATGTAACAACAAACGTGTCACAGTCTCCCCTTGGAATGTGCTTATCATTTAGTGTTCATCTATCTATGCCATGTACTTTATCAAGAGTGAAGTAAAGACTTCTGAAATATGTATAACTGTCAATGCAGGGTTAAGAAGCAGGTTATTGTATAGGCAAAAAATGGTTAGGGTTGTATTTACAGACAATGGAGCCCTGCACAATGGATTTTTTTTTATTTTTTTGCACTATCCAATAAATTATTATTTCAGCCTATAGTCATTGATAGTTAATGTTACATATTACAAGGAATGACATTACAATCCAGAGAAATCAGTAACAAAACTTTGGAAATAAAGTTTTACTAGCATTTTGAAAATATACCTATTGCTTTTACCTTATTCACTGGTATTATATCAATAAAGCCTTTATATTTTTGATAAAAATTATTACCTCTGAAGTAACATATCTTGTACACTTTCTGAGAAAATGCATTTCAAATCACATTGAAGCTCTCAGCATTGTGAAGCATTATACGGGTAAGCTTAACTCAAGTGACCTGTCCGTATCTGAGTACTTCCGCTTAATACATGTAACTTAATTAGTTCACCTGTTAATTAGTGAAAGTCAAAAGAAACTGTAATAATTTTTAGTAAAGAGAGGCCACTCACCATTCTTAAATATCAATACATGCATTTGAAAAGTAATATGTAAACATATGCATGCAAACAATAACAAAATGAAAAAAGGCCAAACAACTATATATCTATAGATTTGCAAATAGAATGTGATTCTCTCTTTTTGTAAACATAAATTTACAATAATTAGCATATGATTTTATTTTAAATAATTTGCGATCAATGTTAAAAGACAAAAACACTTCCATCCTTATGTTTTGAGACTCTTACGATGCTCATGCAATTTATGCTACTTCTCTCGATTGTATAGGGTAAGTGGTTTGATTAAAAGTAGCAAAATGTATTTAGCAACTGTCGTATGTCAAATACCTTATGAAAACAAATCCGGTATACTATGACGAGTTTCCAGTCAAAGCTGTCATATTAATTACATTCTTAAATCAGTATGCAAACTCACGAGGTTTGTAAAATGTTTCATTAACATCTACATATTTAATTACATCTTGTACAATTGGAATAAGCGCATCAAAATATTTTTTTTAAATCAATTTTGGGGTATGAAAACAATGTGACTTAACAATACCTAAATTTAGACATTTAGTTGTTCCACTTAAAATTTAGTTGTTCAAATAACAGTTACAGTTATCATTTCTCAATAAAAAATCGGGAGCATTTTGGGCAACTTCATAAAGGAAAGGGGATGGCCTGTATCTGCACGGACTGTCAATCTCTCTTTCGAAGCCAGATTCCACTCTTTTGAAGTATTTGCAATGAGACACCCCCTTCCCCGTGAGTCTGAAGAATGCCGGTGTAGCAGGAATGTAAGTCCCCCGTTCTTATTGTCCGGGTTGTACAGTAAAGTATAGGTTAACAACTCTCACGCAACATTAGCTTCACGCTTTATTCCGTTATGGTCTATGGAAGGCGGACTACCATTTCAGGGGGACTAAGATTCCTTTCACACCGGTGTGAAAGTAATTTTATTCCGAGTAATTTAAATGTTTTTGGTTGAGAAAAAAAATGGCACATGATTATTTTATGTTTTTGAAAAAAAGGTAAATAAACCGGTTATACTTAGTAACTCATTCAAAACAAATTCCAACGTAATTCTAACAAAGGGAGGTCGATGGGTGACCTGGTTGATGGTGACGAAAATACGAATTTAGGTTTCGTAGAAACAAGTCGGTTGATGGTGAAACGTCTTTTTTGATTAACCACTTTTTTGAGTTAGCTTTGTTTCGAGTTGTTAAGAGTGAGCCGTCGGCACCTTTTCATAGCAGCATACA
>JXSR01S000722.1:0-11523 GCA_000969725.1 Ophiothrix spiculata | reverse complement strand
GTCGTATTTATTTTGATTCCCTGAGAGGTGCTATACATTTTATAAGGTTAATCCATGCTGTTATCAAGCTATGAAGTAGATATCCTTTGAAGAAAGTTTGTAAATTTACGATTTCAAAGCATTTTGTATCTACTTTCAGAGGAAACTTTCGAGGTGAATTACCTTACACTGAAGGTGAGCGGTGTGCATCCTGTCCAAATGATGCAGCAGTCTGCACGCCACAAGGACTATGTCGTAAGTCAATATCCTGTTTCTTCGTAAAGATTGAATCTGACATAGCAAAATATGTGCCAAGGTTTAAAGTAACTTTTCAAGACATTGAGTTTGAATCTGATGAGAAATATTCCAAAATACAGTGTGTTCCAGAAAAGGGCATTACAATCTTTGCGTGCATGTGTTATTTTGCAGTCTATGAAACAGACTTCAATATAATTGTTGTTTCATTTCAATTGGTAGTCTAGAACAGATGTTATGCTTTGTCAATTGAAACATTTTCTGGTCCGTTTTTGTAAGTGTCCCTTTAATGAAGTTCTATTTAGTATTGCCCTTGATCTGCTCACTCAACTGTAGCAATGTTTACAAATTTAATATGTTCATCTGTTATTATGAACAACTTTGATGAAAAAGTAAGACAGATATTATAAATTTTCCAAGGTGACCCATTCTTATTCCATTCAGAAACACGCCTGCTTTATGACCAATAATAATGAAGTTGGACAAGAAATAAAAACACCCAAATATTTGATTAAACATTGCTTTTATTATACACTACCGATTTAAACCTCGTCTCCTTAAAGGGGTGGGGGGGGGTACCACCACATGACAAATGATCGCCGATTGCACCAAAACGCAAAATAAAGCGACCCTGAGCATTTAAGTAATTGTTTTTACATCTTTTGCGGTCATTTTGATAAAAAAAAAATTCGGGGGTATCACCAAAGGTGGGGTTATGCTAGGCCGTCAAAGTCCAAGGGTAGGGGTGGTTGCCGCCTCGAAATTGTTTAAATCGCCATTTTGAAAAATATCTGCATGATATGGACTTGAAACTTACAGGACATGTTAGAATTGTAGATTCCTCCATTTATTAGCAAAAAATGGACGAAAATTGGACATTTAGAACTTTTATAACGATTTTTTTGAAAATGTGGCCATTTTTGCCCAAAGTCAATTTTGTTCGGTCTGGAAATACTTTGTCACGTCATAATTACGTAACGCCCTGTCCGATTATCATGATCATGGTATCAATGGAAAGAGGAGACGCTACCCTATACTATAGTAACAAACAATATAACTTTGGGTTTCCCAATTTCAAAATCACAGGGACCCCCTCCTCTCAGGAAGACGTGTACGGTTACAAAAAAAGGAAGACGAGGGTTAAATATAAAGGTCAATCGATGGATTATAAAATGTGTTAAGATGCAACTTTGACATACTTTGTGACTATCCGTTTAATCTACACAGCAAAAAATAATTGCTCAACGTAGAGTAAAAATTTAATCAACACGGTAGTAAAAAGGGAACAAGGATTAAAGGATTACTCCCCTGTTGATTAAATTGTTTAATCTTTTAAAATAGTAAATATTTTAATCTTAAAGGTTGAGCAAAAATTACTCCATTGTAGACTAGTTCCCTTTTTACTCTCATGTTGATTAAAATTTCAAACTTAATCGATTACTGATTAAATGAAAGGCATGGAGATGGAGGCATTGTTAAATCTATGCATGGTCCCCCATGGGGACTACCTGAATTTATTTCTATATTCGATGATAAATGTTATTATTAATTTTGGTTTTAAAGTGCTGAACCATCAAGTTTTATTATTCATATCAACACTGATTTGCACCCCCGGAATTACACTGTTTATTGGTCTACTTGGCCTGTCACATTTTCAAGCCAAGCATGGACTAATACACCCTTTAAATAAATCCTGTGGCTCAGAAGGTGCAGAAAAAGATGAGCCACGAAGTCAAAAAGTCTATGTCAATGAGACAAGTACAGTAAAGATCAGCGCTGCTTTACAATACACTGCACATCGGTCGCTGTGCAGTGTATTATACAGCAGTCACTGGATGCGTAGATCGTCAATGCTCGATGTATTTGCATCGAAGTCCATTAAGCTTACCATATTATGTTTGCTGGAGTGGACAATGCATCGTCATTTGATAGTTCAGCATTTACCAAATTTAACAATTACATTTACCTTTGAATATAGAAATAAGTTCAGGTAGTCCCCATTGATATAACAATGCAGCAACGTCTCTATCGCTGCAGGGCTCGAAGGGGTCCATTTTGCGTTTTGATCACGTCGTTGTTCGCAGTAAATTTTAATATGTGAACCAGAACGTTTTGCTCCGAATTACGAGTAAAAGTACGGAACATGTACCAAACGATTAATAAATATAGCGTTTTTCCACTGTTCAGCCGAAATTTACAGTAACTCTGGCGGCGATTAACAAGAAAACACGTTATTTGCTCTTCAAAGATTAAAAAAGTTAGTCTTATTTTAATCGAAACACGTTAATCGCAAACTTTTAGTCTTTATTTTTTGCTGTGTAAGAATAAGAAAATTACACGTAAAGATTGCCCCTTTTCACTTCTCTTACCGTTTCACATTTACAATATGATTAGGTTTGTAAGAACTTTTGGCTCTACTTTATATCACCTGTATATAGAAATAACAATCAAACATTTTAAAAATGTTCGCCGCTAAAACTATTTTGACCGGAATATTAGTTCACTGTTACACTCAAATATTTCGTTTTAATGGCCAAGTGATTGCGCTAATACGACCCTTTTCACATGACATACGTACCGTTTTTTAAGTTAAATGCCTCCACACTTAAGACTTAAGTCATCCATTTAAACAACATCATGAACACCCAAGTTCGCTTCTCTTTATTTCAGGTGACTGCAGTAAAGAACATGGGAATGGCGTAGAACAATGCGGTGGTAAGAAAACATCTCGACATAGTTCATTGTTTCAGTGTTTGGTACAGGGTGTCCCAAAAGTAACGGACACACCATTAGATTTCCAGGGGTGAGCAGGAAGTTTTTTGAAAAAAATCCCCCTCCACAGGCAGAACAAAACAATCCCCCCTGAACATGTACTGTAAAATGTCACCGTTTGTGTACGGTGCTTTCCTTGTAAACTTTACTGTAATATACCATAAATTAAAAAGATATTTCACTGAAGATAGGCATGTTAGTACAATTGGACTTCATCTATTTCTTTATCTTAAGTTGTAGAATATTCCATTTTCTAATTTTTAATACGAAATAACCGTATTTGTCCTGACAGATTGTGTTTAAACTATGTTTCCTATAAATATTTACGGCAATAACTGTACGTTGAACGGTAAAATGCTGGCAACTGAGCTGCCATGTATTTCACCGTAAAACATGTAAGACCGTAAACATTTGTAGACCGTATTTTTTGCAGTATTTTGGACATTCTGCGGTACTTTTACGGTAATATACCGTATATATACAAATTACACTGTCAAAATGCCGTAAAGTTTACGGCCAACCGTAAAATTAACGGTAATATGCTGGCAACCCAATTGCCGTAAAAATTACGTTCAATATTTTACAGTGTGGAATAGGCAGAAAAACAGTAATTTCCAGGAAAACAAATTCGCTCCCGAATTGGGGCGAAAAAAATCAACTCAGACCCCCCTGGAAAGCTAATGGTGGGTCCCAAACAACTCTCCCTTTTTGAATAGTCATACTATGTGAATCACCACTGAAATACCAGATATCGGCCTGAATTACCCAACATCTCAGTTCTATTCAAATTCTATCAGTTGTAAAACGAAGTGACAAAATCGCTATTATTTAGTTTTCACTGTAAATCCTTTGCATAAAGGACACACAAGACAAAAGATGAAAGGGCTTAACAGTTGTAATCATATAACTATCATGTCAAGAAGGAAACTTGTAATCTGATTAAGAGTTTTTAGGATATGTGCTCCACGTACGGGCTAAAAGGACGTAATGCTGATTATAGCACATCGATAGCTTTACTCATTAACTACAGTAAAATCCTTTTTCAAATATTACATTTTGTTAATTAGCCAAGCATATTAAAACAGTAAATACCAATCAGACTGATACGAATTCATCCTTCCATTGATGAACGATTGATAACTTTTAGCCCAAGCCAGTGGTGTACCCAGACTTTAAATATTGGTGGGACACACTTTGGGGGTTTACCGACAACGGATTTTGAAAGCCCCAAAAGGTACTACCGATTTTTTCAACGTAGTTATTTTTTTCCTAATTTTCTTTTCAGTTGTTGTAACTAAACAACAAACAACTAAGCTGATTTTTAAAATGTATATATTTCTTCTCAAAAATTTCTAACATCGTCTTGTACGACACAGTCTACGGCTGTTTGTAAACCCCTACAAATCTTTCGACAGCGACGTTCGACAACCGACAGACACGGCGTTCGGCAACCGACAAACAAAATACTACTCTATGGCCCAAGCAGATCTCCAAATGCTAATCTTAGATTGCAAACATCAGAATCATGTATTATTATCAGTGTTGTTTTAAGTCCATCTGCTTCTTTGCTTGATGTTCCAGAATGTATTCGTCAATGTCAGAATTGTGGTACACTTGACCGGGAGTCCTGTACATGTCAATGTGCACCGGGATGGGACGGCACTGACTGCTCAGGTACGGTTAGCAACATCGTGATTTAATTTAGATAATGCAAAATTAGCTGACATAATCGCCTTGTTGTCTTTTGAATTAATATAACATAATTTCGTCGTATCCAAAATTCAGAGCGCCATTTGTAGTTTCTTCATGATAATCTAAAATTTGCATTGCATCATGGTAAAAGGTCGACATTCCAGCGCAATACAAATGTTACACGTAACCACGTTTTACAATTATAAAACTTGAATGTAACAAATTCACAGGAAAAAAGTTATCTTTATTCAGTATAGATCGATTTACTTTAATATGATTGCAATAATAATGTAGTCCCCATAAGGTCAAAGGGTAGACTGGCAAGAGTAATCGCATGGAGGCGCATGCATTGTGAATACCCGCAATTGCAGACGATGGTGGCCGCGCAATAAATTGCCTGTTTACTTGTCTGTTTACTCAGATTTAATGCATGTTCATCCGTGGTATCGCCCGTATATTTCAATGCGTAAATAAAAAGAAAAGTAGTTCTTTAAAATAATCAGAATATCTCTTTAGTTTTCTGGGGTTGAAGTCCCAACCCCAACGGTTTGTTATACACTAAGTGAGGGCATGAAATGAAATTTTTGAGCTTTAGTTAAAATTCAACTTTTTTGAATGGGAGTTTTAAAATCTGATGACGTCACGTTCTATCCCCTGCTCAATTGCATTAACATTGTTCTCTTTATAGAGCCATGCGCAGACCACCACGAATGGTGTGGTGCAAATCCCGGATGGCCAACTGCCGAATTCTGCGACTTGGAACCATACAGCAAATATGTGAGAGATAATTGCCATGCAATGTGCGGCTCATGTCGTAAGTATTATAGTATTCAGTGACAAGGACGGGGAGGACGGGTTGGCGCAGCGTTTCTGCCCTCGCCTTTCACCGCTGTGGCCCAGGTTCGATTCCCTGTCGAGCCTAGGTTTTACGTGAATTTGGTTGTCGATCCATACTCGTCCTCGCAGGTTTTCTCCGAGCACTTCGGTTTCCTCCTGCATCTAAAATCGACTATTCTTTCAAATTTTCTGTCTTTCATACCACGTAGGCGTCCCTTGAATTTAATGCATTTGCACTATTGGGATAAGCCTGGCATACAGCCGAATGTTATAAAGAAATTAAATGTATCTTTACGGGCATTCAAATGTGTTACAGACCTAACAACCTGAGACGTACCTTTATCAACAAGAAAGTAGCTGTCTGAAGGTGGGTATACGGTTGCTTTATTGGCCTCCAAGGCTTACCAAAGGTCCTCAGAACTCAAAATATTCTAGGTTTAGTATGGTTGCACTTATGTTCATGTTGTGCAAAACAAGTGTCCCTCTTTTAATCAATACGTTCAATTTATTTTAGATGAAAAGCGATAGAATTTGCATTAACATGAGTACAAACACATTAAATGCTAATAAGAAACAAGACTCTATAAGTAATGTCATTGTTTTGTTTTATTCGATTTCAGGGCCGTCGGATCCTGATTTCCAATGCAATCGTAAGTTATTGGTATTTATTTTTTTGCTTTCTGTTATTCTGTTCTATCTTCATGAAAATAATAAAGATTGTCAGCATTCTGTTTGACATTGGTTTCTGAGTACGCGTACGTAATCTATTTTGAAATGGTGCTCTCTCGATAAATTCGATAAATAGACCATTCCTGTAATTTGCATATTTTCGCCGTTGATGGATATCGACGCTCATAACGAGGCCAAGTATGGCATCACGTGATGCATTGTGACTAATTGACTTGTAGATACGTACGGAATCAGTTATGATGCATCACGTGATGCCATACTTGGCCTCGTTATGAATTCGATACCCTCCAGCGGCGAAAATATGCCAATTATAGGAATGGGCTATAATAGGATATACCGTACACATTATATGTTTGATATTAATTTTACTTGAAATAATATGTTCACAGTTAATATAAACACGTTGAAAACTTATAATATAATATGACGACTCGCATAAAATCACGCTCTTGATATGACTATTCTTTTAAAACCAGTAGTTATGCAATCAAGCTAAACATTTGGCCTTTTTCTGAACATGACCTAATTATAGCTTCTAATGAGCCGGTTTCTGTGACTGCAGCACCAGCCATGCCTGCTGTCATCAAAAATACCAAGTACTGCAAGACTACATTCTCCTCGGTCACAGTCATCGATCAGCAGCTCTACGCTTTCAAGGTAAAATTTAGATCCTCGCGTCTTGTTGCTAGTCCGGGGAAATCCGGTTTTTTTTAATATCAAAAACAATTATTATATCTTACATAGCGTCAATCGCCATTGAAGGGAGTAGGGCGAACTATTATGATTGCCTATACAGTAAGGTTATAATTCTCACATTTGCTATGTGACGGTGTGTAGAACACATATGACCTTCTATATTCTCCCTCTGGCATCCTTAAAACCAAGCAGCCCACAAGCCTTACAAACACCTGATATTGCGATATTTTACGGGTGCTCACCGCTAAATGTACTCCTTTGTACTATAAGGAATCACCACGTGTGACGAAAGTCTCTTGAAAGCAGCCCAGCAATAAAATGTTTACATTTTGACATTCAATCAGTCGATTTAAGAAGTTGACTTTTAAGCTTCCACTTCTGATTCCTATCTTTTACCGTGAGTTTTCATGGGGTAGAAAGCCCAAGGGAAGCGCTTATTTTAGAGAATTAACCAATAGCAAACCGTTGTAAGTTGGATAAATTATTACTTGACTATCTGTTCTTTCCCTACCTTGTGACTGCTTTCATTTCCGACTAACAGCTAAAGTTTGCATATATTTCACATGATCCTCAATGCTGAAAAGGTTTTTGCCGTTGAATATTATAACTGCTTCGTCATTCTAGGTAAGTTTTTTGCATTATTTTATCATTATCATACAATCTTATTACCTTGCCGGGTTGCTATACTAATCAAGGATTAATTTGTATACCAACTGCATCAAAATCAATTGAGTTTATTCTCTAAAATGACGAAATTTGTCGAACAGTTTCAACCACGTTTCATTCGCCTTGCGCAATACAAGTTTCTTAAAGTATTTTGATTCACCTTGTATTTATCAGCAACGTAATGTAGTGGTAGAATTCTCGCTTATCGCCAAAAGAATCACGGGTTCGATTCCTGCATGCTGCCACTTATTTTACTTATTTGTCTTCTTTTCTTTTTATTTCAATTAGATTGAATCATT
Organism: Ophiothrix spiculata; assembly: GCA_000969725.1. Taxonomy (NCBI): domain Eukaryota; kingdom Metazoa; phylum Echinodermata; class Ophiuroidea; order Amphilepidida; family Ophiotrichidae; genus Ophiothrix; species Ophiothrix spiculata. The sequence continues at coordinate 3,637 of JXSR01S000722.1, read as the reverse complement.
TTCTTTGACTTGTCACTTTCTATGATACAATTCTCTTTTTTTTTCATTCTTCTTCTCTTTTTAAATTAAAATAAGACACGAGCTACTGATAAATTTGCTAATTTAATCAGGTATAGGAAAATACGCTTTCGGACTAGCAAACAAATGAAATAATGGGGGACTAGTGGTCTGTTACCCTAAAAATGTGGCGGTTTTTTTTTTTTTTTTTAAGATTTTGCCAAAATCATGTAAAATCAGCAGGCTTTATGAGTCAAAATTTATATTTTGGTTCATGTTTTAAAGAAAATTTCTTTGTGCAAATTTTTCAGGTTTCCTCCCCATTTTTCGGATTATTTTAGGGGGAATTTGAAAAAAAAAATTACCCGACCGGTCATACTTAAAAATTTCGCCTGGCCGTAAAGCGGTTTTTTTTTACCCAACGCCACAGCAATTCTACATAATAGGCCTAATATATATACAAGTTGAATACTGATTATTCATGTTTTAGTGAGTAACAACCACAAATATTGACCTTTTTTCAACTTAATATTTGCAAAGGTCAAGTGTCAAAATAAAATGTGTTTGCAGTTATATGGTGGACTGGCTTCAAGAAGTGGCTTTTTGATTGGTTGAAAGGAAGTCGGTGACTTGTGCAGTGACCTGTCAGTAATTGACAGTTTGGCGTTTTGGTCTAGGAAAAATATCCCATGTGTAAGGCTCGTGAGCCTTAGTCTTTCTCGGTTCATCAAAAGCTCAGTACCGGTGTGAAAGGAATCTTAATCCCCCTGAAATGGTAGTCCACCTTCCATAGACCATAACGGAATAAAGCGTGAAACTAATGTTGCGTGAGAGTTGTTAGCCTATACTTTACTGCCACAACCCGGACAATAAAACCGGGGGACTTACATTACAATCTACACTGATCCTGAAGATTGTTTTTCAGCTCATGTTCGAGACTCCCGAAGATTTTTTGAATCCTAATTTACCTTTAAATTTAATTTGTTTGGATTGTAGGCTTACTATGTATGGATCATATTTGATATTTTTTCTCTTCTTTAAAAAACCTAATACGCACCGTGGTTACAGAGCTGCACTCTGTAGCTAGGCGCTTTTACAAACTCTAACCTCCACATCTATTCTCACCCGCCAAACCCCACCTACCATAACATATCTGGATACTTGATATGTTACTGAAAACGCAGATTGCATTGAGTTATATTACTCACTGTCAGTATTTTAAGCAGACCTACGGTTTATTCTTCTCTCTGCTTTAACTTGGTATTGTGTGATCAGTTAAAATAATTTTGTTATAACGCCCGCCAGCAAAGAAACTGATCTTAGTACTGCCTTACACCGCCCTGGAAGCTTCTCCCAATTTTCCCTAGACTACCTAATTTGCCCAATATTCTACTATACTAGCGACCTCGTGAAGCTTACTCTTGAAATGCTGGGGCCAAGCTGGAAACTCGCACTACATGTCCTGTTATATATTTTGAGATCATACTATTACACCTTAGCCATAATAATGAGCTAATATGACTTACATAAGCCCATCATTCGTAGTCAGTCCTGAATATTATGCTACCCCTTTTGATGCTTTGTTACATTTCATAGTTATTTACTTATAAGTCTGCGATAAAACATAAAGGTCGCCTAAATATCACGAGTACAGCTTTTGCACATGAATAGATCCGCAATGGACCGAATTTAAACGAATATACACAGACAGACTACATGGTAACTAGTCCAAAATTACCGAGTCGACAGGTTCTATTTAGTGGAATAATCCTCAGATTTCAGCCGGTGCAACATTAAATTAAGGGTCTGATTTGAAACAGACACTGTGTTCTAACCAATCTATGAATAATTATTGCGTAGGATAGATTTTGACATTTATTCGGTTAATTTTGCCATAGAGAACTTAGAAAATGGCGAAAAGATTGACGTATGAGTGGGGTTTAACCCGGAAGTAAGAAAATTGACCTCTTCTGGTAGAACGCTGGTGGCGCATCTTATCGCAAAATTAGAGTGTCCATTGACAAAGAAAAAAAAAGAAGATCCTTACACTAAATTAGCAGCAACATATAAAAATCCTTTTTATATCTAGAAAGAAAAGTTTTGGCGATTTGACGGGATTCGCAACGGGGAGATCCTCAGTGCTAAGTCTGGTGATGACACATCCATCCATTTCCAGAAAGTCAACCCAGATGTACGGGCTGTGTATCAGAGGGAAACTGATGGAAAAGTGTTTTTCTTCAGAGGTACGTAAATTATGTGTGATCATTGTTTAATACTCAGTTATGTATTCTGTAACTGATCAGAAGTTTAGAGAGGAACATAAAGAAGTGAAAGGATTTTTGGACACCCTGTCGAATGGAATTAAAAAAAACCTTCAATTTTGTCAAAATCATCGGATGCGATCTTTTACTTAAGATCATTATTACTTTCATGCGTTATTACAATCTTTAAGGAATATACGAAGAGGTCTTGTGCACTTTAAATCAGAATAACACGAGCACCATTCTTTGGTAGTCACATCTGAATTTAAGCATATTACCAGTTTAAATTTCTTTTTGCTGTCTATACTTATCTTTCACAGGTAAAAATTATTGGCAATACACTAAAGATGCTACGACTGACCAATTTTCAAGAGAGGATGGCTTTCCTCGTCCCATTGCTGGCGATTTCCCAGGAATGCCTAAAAGTATCACCGCCGCAGTGTATAATAAGCTTACAAAGAAGACATACTTCATCAAAGGTTCTTATGTTTGGCGATACGATGAAATCCGACGGAGGTTTGACATGAACAAGGAACAAATTAGCAATGTCTTCGAAGGATTACCGAGTAAATTGTCCGGAGCTTTCCAAGATGTTAATGGTGAGTTCCAGAATAGCCGGATGTGCATTATTTCTGAATGCATGCAAGTTGCTTTCTTTTTCCTTCGCAGAACCATGCAAAAATGAAAAGGTCGGTCATAACAAAAAGCAGTATCTACTGCAATATATATCAAACATAATGTAAATACAGCCTTCTATAGCATGTTTAATAGTGTCTTAAACTGATATTGTTACCCCAAACGAAATTAAACAACTTGAACTGGGTGCTATTACTGCTATTTATGCGCTTTTTGCGTTTTGTGACTACTTTGTGTTATATTTGATTGCTATTTGTGCGATTTGTGCGTTTCATGCTTCCAGGGTTACTAAATTGATTGCTATTTGTGCGATTTGTGCGACTTATGCGTTCTAAAAGTATTTATTTAGGTGGGTGCTATTACTGTTATTTATGCGGTTTTTGGACTATGTTGCCCTGCGGGGCTCTTATTAAATAGGACCTAATAAACCATCAATCACATGAAATTATGCTAATGCATGAAGGGGTACGCTTTGGACCATGCACCTAAAATCGGCGCCTGGTTTCGAGCCGCAACGATCTTGACGCTACCGCACCAGCGATTTTTCGTTATCGGGGCTTTGGACTCACAAGACAGGAATAGCAATCAACTAAATCATCTTGTGCTGAAAAGATACAAAAAAAACCCAACCCAAATCGCACAAAACGCACAAATAGCAATCAACTTTGTGACCGTGTACTTACAAAACGCATGAATCGCACAAATCGCATAAAAAGCAATCTAATATAATACGCGTGCCCATG